>ONZH01028030.1:0-279081 GCA_900303285.1 Rhinella marina
GCAACAGGCACAGAAGAGTCAGTGTAGTTCACAAGGAGCTTGCCGGTGTTAGAGCTGCAGATGGATGCAGGTCAGAAATCATAAGACAGAGCACATGGTGGAGAGCAGGGCAACTCAGTACAGGGGAGTGTGTGGTTCAGCAGAAGGGAAGCAGAATTCATTCCCGGGTTATTGTGTGGGACATCGGGCGACCTAATACCCTGGTAGACGAGGTGTGAAGGAGAGGGAGGTTCCCTTTGCACAGGCATGCGGCCGAAGACAGGGTTAAGTAATGAAACAGAACTCTCTTTATTACCGTTGTTAAGACTGTTCAATGTTGTTAACATTACCAGTTCAAAAAGTAAAATTACGCATTTCTCAAGCTGTTGTCGGTCACTCTACCTGCACGTGTCCAGCACATTGCAAACTGACACATGGACAAGCGCTTGTGGCCAGGGACGCTACATTTCCCTGACGGCACACTGGGTGAACGTTGTGGAGCCTAGGAACGAGTCGTCCCCTGGGATGGCCCAGGTGCTACCCACGCCGAGGATTGCAGGCCCTACTTCCATATGGATTTCCGCTGCCACCTATAGTAGCGGCTGCAACCCCTCCTTCTCTTCCTCCACCTCCTCCTCCACTTCTTCCCATGCAGAATTGCCATCTGGCAGCACCACTCTAGCTGGAAGCAGTGTAACACAGCAGTCGGTAAGCGGCAACAGGCCGTGCTGAAGCTTATTTGCCCGGATGACAAACAGCACACCGCCGCAGAGCTATGGCATGGCATAAGGGAACAGGCTGAGCTGTGGCTCTCGCCAGTCAATTTACAGCCAGGCATGGTTATATCCGATAACGGCCACAACTTGGTAGCAGCTTTGGAGCTGGCCAACCTCCCACACATACCATGCCTGGCCCATATCTTCAACTTAGTGGTTTAGCTGTTTTTGAAAACCTACCCCAATTTGTCTAAGCTACTGGTGAAGGTGCGTTGCCTGTGTGCCCATTTCCGCAAGTCACCGACAGCTTCAGCCGGTCTGGCAACCCTGCAGCAGCGCTTGCGGTTGCCGGCTCACCAACTGCTGTGCGACCTGAGCACGCGATGGAATTCCACCTTACACATGTTGAGCATGCTTTGTGAGCAGAAGAGAGCAGTAGTAGATTACCAGCTGCAACATGGTCGGCGCCTTTCTAGTCAGCTTCCGCTCTTCACAAGCGATGAGTGGGCATTGATGTCTGACCTCTGTGAGGTGTTACGCAACTTTGATGAATCTACATAGATGGTGAGCGGCGATAATGCCATTATCAGCGTAACATCCCACTTCTGTGTCTACTAAAAAGCTCGCTGCTCACAATAAAGGCTGATGCTCTGCGTGTGGAAGAGGTGGAAATGGGGGAAGACCCTACATAGGGTGATAGCCAGACCATTCTTGATTCGTCTTCTCAGCGCCAATTGGAGGAAGAGAAGGAGACGGTTGCCACCACTACACAGGGTAGGCATACCACGTTTACACCATCTCTTCGGCATGGATGGGCTGAAGAGTAGGAAGAGGACGAGGAGGATATTGAGAGTCATGCTCCTGGTGGGGAGACCGAAGCCTTGTCTGTTGGGACTCTGGCACACATGGCTGACTTCATGCTAGGCTGTCTTTCCCGTGACTCTCGCGTTATACACATATTAGGTAACATGGATTACTGGTTGTTCACCCTTCTCGACCCCCGCTACAAAGAGAACTTCCCATCTCTCATTCCTATGGTGGAGAGTACAAGTAAAATGATGCAATACCTGAAGGCCCTTGTCGAAAAATTGCTCCACAAATTTCCATCTGACAATGCTGGCGGCAGAGTACGTAGTTCCTTGGCCACCCGAGGAGGGGAGACGAGGGGAACACAGCAGTTCCAACAAAGGCAAGGCGACACTCTCCAAGGCCTGGGACAGTTTTATCACACCCCGCCAGCAGCCTCACCCTGATGAGAGGCCTAGTGTGACAAGGAGGAAAAAGTTTTGGAAGATGGTAAAGGAGTACCTAGCTGACCGTGTCAACGTCCTCAGCGATCCCTCTGTGCCGTATAATTATTGGGTGTCTAGGCTGGACACGTGGCACGAACTGGCGCTCTATGCCTTGGAGGTGCTGGCCTGCCCTGCCGCCAGCGTTTTGTCTGAGTGGGTATTTAGTGCCGCTGGGGGCATAATTACTGATAAGCGCATCCGCCTGTCAACTGACAATGCTGACAGGTTGACGCTTATCAAAATGAACAAGGCCTACATTGCCCCTGACTTCTGTACTCCACCAGAGGAAAGCGGCTTAACATGAAGGAAGCTTAAATCTGGTTTTAGGGTGTATTGAATACACTGTATTATCATGTACCCCTTTCTCTTCTCGTCCTCTTCCTCCATCATCTAAAACAGCTTATTAGGCTGCCCTAGAAGTCCACCAGCTGGGCCTGCACCCGAATGTGTTAGCCGCTCAGCTTACCAGCTGGGCTTGCAACATAATTTTTGGGCCTGTCAGCTCTTCAGCAGGCACTCAACCATAATGTTTTACACGCTTAGCTCACCAGCTGGGCCTGCACCCAAATTTGTAAGCCGCTCAGCTCACCAGCTGGGCCTGCAACATAATTTTGTGGCCTGTTAGCTCACCAATAGGCACTCAACCATAATGTTTTACACGCTCAGCTCTGCTACATGTCACTTCTAATGTTTTAGACGTTCAGCTAAGCGCCATGTTTCCTTTAAAAAATGTTTTCTATAAGGTTGGCAGCAAAGTGTCACCCTTAAACCTTTTGGACGGTCAGCTCGGCATTAGCTTGTCAGACTTAAATATTTTTAACGGTCTGCTCTTCAGCAGAATGTCACATCAAGAATATAATTTTTTTGGACAGTCAGCTCGGCATTAGCGTGTCACACTTAAATATTTTTAACGGTCTGCTCTTCAGCGGAATGTCACATCAAGAATATCATTTTTTTGGACGGTCAGCTTGGCATTAGCGTGTCACATTTAAATATTTTTAACGGTCTGCTCTTCAGCGGAATGTCACATCAAGAATACATCAAGAATATCATTTTTTAACGGTCTGCTCTTCTGTGGAATGTTACATGAAGAATATAATTTTTTTGGACGGTCAGCTCGACATTAGCGTGTCACACTTGAAAATTTTTAACAGTCTGCTCTTTAGCAGAATGTCACATCAAGAATGTTACATGAAGAATATAATTTCTTCTGCTCTTCTACGGAATGTTACATGAAGAATATAATTTTTTTGGACGGTCAGCTCGACATTAGCGTGTCACACTTGAAAATTTTTAACGGTCTGCTCTTTAGCAGAATGTCACATCAAGAATGTTACATGAAGAATATAATTTCTTCTGCGGAATGTTACATGAAGAATATAATTTTTTTGGACGGTCAGCTCGACATTAGCATGTCACACTTGAAAATTTTTAACGGTCTGCTCTTTAGCAGAATGTCACATCAAGAATGTTACATGAAGAATATAATTTTTTGGGACGGTCAGCTCGACATTAGCGTGTCACACTTGAAAATTTTTAACGGTCTGCTCTTCAGCGGAATGTCACATCAAGAATATAATTTTTTTGGACGGTCAGCTCGACATTAGCGTGTCACACTAAAATATTTTTAACGGTCTGCTCTTCTGCGAAATGTCACATTAAGAATATAATTTTTTGGGACGGTCAACTTGGCATTAGCGTGTCACACTTGAAAATTTTTAACGGTCTGCTCTTCTGCGGAATGTTACATGAAGAATATAATTTTTTTGGATGGTCAGCTCGACATTAGCGTGTCACACTTGAAAATTTTTAACGGTCTGCTCTTTAGCAGAATGTCACATCAAGAATATAATTTTTTCGACTGTCAGCTTGGCATCAGCGTGTCACCCTTAAATTTGGGACAGTTTGATAAAGTGCGGTGGCAGCAGCATGGAGTCCGATTCCATTATTCAGAGCTCAAGTATTGAGTAGACCCGGCTTGGTTTGAACACTCAAATTTTTTAAGTATACGATTTCGGCCCCTGGGACACTCAACGAACAGCATCGGGGAGGCGCCGAGAGGCAAGGGCTCCAACAGGTGATAGCTCACCTCCCTGCAGACAGCCAACTCGATCCTAAGATCAAACTTCAAGCTTTTTAAGCGCAGCAACTTAGATAAACGCAATTGGACCTGGAATTACCGCGGAGAGCAAGAGTGGAACGGCCGGCGTGGCACACGCCGCTGGGGGGGGCACCGGCCTCCCGCGGCGGATAGCGAAAAAAGAAACAGTCGGCAGCGACTCTTAGCGGTGCGGTGGCAGCAGCATGGAGTCCGATCCCATTATTCAGAGCTCAAGTATTGAGTCAACCCGGCTTGGTTTGAACACTCAAATTTTTTAAGTAAACGATTCTGGCCCTCAGGACACTCAATGAACAGCATCTGGGAGGCGCCGAGAAGCAGGGGCTCCAACAGGTGGTAGCTCACCTACCTGCAGACAGCCAACTCGATCCTAAGATCAAACTTCGAGCTTTTTAAGTGCAGCAACTTAGATAAACGCAATTGGACCTGGAATTACCGCGGAGAGCGAGAGTGGAACAGCCGACGCGGCACACGCCGCTGGGGGGGGCACCGGCCTCCCACAGCGGATAGCGAAAAAAGAAACAGTCGTCAGCAACTCTTAGCGGTGCGGTGGCAGCAGCATGTGTCCCTTAATTTTTTTGGACGGTCAGTTCGGCAGCAGAGTGTCACTCTTAAATTTTTTGGACGGTCTGCACAGCAGCAGAATGTCACCCCTATTATTTTTGAGTGTCAGCAGCAGGCCATCAATCATAATTTTTCAAGGGTGTGTATGATGCCCTCGTTTACGTGTAATAAAGGGTGTATTGGATTGCCTGTTCCTTGTAATTTTTGGCAGCCCTTTCACTTAGTGCATAGACTTTATGAGTGTAGGAGTCCCACGTCATGAACAATTGTACCACAATGTGAATGAGGCCCTCCTTTATAACATATACCGGTTGTATGGGATTGCCTCTACCGTGTAATTTTTGGCAGCACTTGCACTTAACGTACAATTAGAATGTTTCCTAACAATATTTCCTGTAAATTGATGTTATCTTGGGTTTTTGGGGGGTATTTTTGTCATTCCGTAAAAGTGGCGTAATAGTCGGCCATCATCGTGAATATCAGCGACTTTGGAGTCCAAGATGCATCCAGACATCCTCCCCATGCTGTTCCCTAACCATTTCTGTGGTGTTTCCACCATTTTCTGACATTTCCCTATGGACCAGACACCCTCCCCTCTGCAGAGCAGGGGGTGCCCGGTCTTCTCCCATTGACTTCCATTATACTCGGGTGCTCGGCCGAGCACTTAAGCACCACCTAGTGTTCGGCCAGACTACCCGAGCATCCGAACATCGGGGTGTTCGATCATCACTACTCGCTGATGAGGTTTACAGTGTTCATGCTGCAATTCTTATTTTGGCCACCAAATGGCAAGCCAGGATAAGAAATGAGCAATTTCAAATGTAAATCTAATTTTAAAAATCCCTGATAGAACAAAATCAAAAATTAAAAACATTATTTATAGGCTCATATGAGCTTTAAAATCATCACAAAAAATTAAAATGTTAAAAATAGATAAAAAATATAAAAGTTTAAATCACCCTCTTTCCGTATTATTAAAAAATAAATACCGAAATAACAATAAATATAAACATCATGGGTATCACCGCAACTGAAAACGCCCATACTATTAAAATATGAAAAAAAAAAATTCCAATACAGCGAATGGCATAAGGGGAAAAAGGGTCAAAAAGGCTGATTTGCCATTTTTTCATTGCTTTTCTTACCCAAAAAAATTCATAACGTGATCAAAATGTCACACACACTCCAAAATGGTATCAATAAAAACTACAGATTGTCCCGCAAAAAATGAGCCCCTAAACAGCTCAGTAGACATAAGTATAAAAAAGTTATGGGGTCAGAATATGGTGATGTAAAAAAAAATCTGAATTAGACTTACCGGTAATTCAGTTTCCATGAGATCACCATGATGGCATAACGAGGAGATTGACCCCTGACCTCTGTAAGGGCAGGAACAGAGAAAGGTTAAAACACCCCCTCCCCTCCACAGTCTACCAATGTTTCCAAAATTACTAAACAGCAAGATGGAGATTCAAACATGGTGAAAATAATAATAACAATATATACATATATATATATATATATATATGCATAAATAGGCTCAGAGAGTATTACTTCATACCAACAATGAACTTCCAGAAAAAAGAAAATGGGAGGGATTAATGTGCCGTCATGGTGATCTCATGGAAACCGAATTACCGGTAAATCTAATTCAGATTTAACATCTTATCACCATGAGGGCATAACAAGGAGATCTACAAAATTATACGTTAAGGGGGGGGGGGGGGATGGGGCAACTGCTTGGAGTACCTTACGTCCAAAGGACAACTCATAAAAATTGGAAAAACCTAAGCGATAGTGTTTGATGAAAGTATGAATGCTGGACCATGTTGTCGTTCTGTACTTCTCATCTAAAGAGGCACCTGCTTTCTCTGTCTGTGAACAGGACATAGGCCTGGTGGAATGTGCTTTCAAGTTTTCAGGACACAAAGTATAACAACAGGAGATGGTATTCTTTATCCACCTAGCAATAGAGGACCTGGACGCTTTCTGACCTTTATTCTTTCCTGAGAACTGAATAAGGAGGTTATCGGATTTCCTAAAATTCTTAGTAGGTTTAGAACCGTACGTCTAACATCGATTGTGTGAAAAGCCTCTTCCTTACTGTTTTTAGGATTGTTGCAGTGTAACGCCTCCCGGGGTCCCAGGCGGCGCACGCGTACTTACCGCTGCGGCCGGCATTCTCGCTCTTTGCTGCCGTGATGTTTGTTGCTTGGTCAGTGTGAAGTCTTGTTCACTTTTGCCCTGGGCTCCAGGTGCTGCATTTTATTAGGTCAGCTCCTTAATTGGTTCCTCCCCTTTCCTCCTGTCTGAAACTATAAGTCCTCCTTGGACACTTACTCCTTGCCTGACTGTTATAAGTCATCCTGACTTGCGAAGGTTCCCGTATTGCCTTAGTCCTGCTGTAGTGTGAACACCGCTCTAGTCCTGCTATAGAGTGAACACTGTCTTGACCTGCTGAAGTGTGAACACCGCTCTAGTCCTGCTGAAGTGTGAACACCGCTCTAGTCCTGCTGAAGTGTGAACACCGCCCCAGTCCTGCTGCAGTGCGCACATTGCCCTAGTCCTGCTGTTGTGTGAACACTACTATCCAGTACTTGGCTTCCGTTCCTGACTCCTGTTCGTGGTTCCTGTTCCTGATTCCCGCCCCTGGCTGATCCTCTCCGGTCTGCTTCCAGTGCATTGCTGACTCCAGTCATCCTTCCACATCTCCTTCCCTGGTGTGTGTCTGTCCTGCGTATCTGTCTCTCTGGTGTTTTGCACCTTAGTACTCTGTCCGTCTGGCCAGCTGTCACGAGTATTGTCTCATCCCAAGAGGTAGCGACCTGGTGTACCTCCTCGGGAAAGCCTATCCCCACCATCAGGGGTACTGTGAAGAACGGGAGGTACACTTAGACAACGCCCTTAGGGGAAGACATTCTCGTGACACAGTGGATCCACATCCACTGATCTTGACATGCAGAAAGAAGGGAGGATAATTTCTTGATCCCTATGAAAATCTGAAATGACTTTTGGAAGGACCCCTTGGTCTAATCTAAGAACTATTCTATCATTTAGAATCCTATAATAGGGCTCTCTGATAGAGATGGCCTGGATTTCGCCCAGCCTCCTTGCAGATGTGATCGCTATAAGAAAGACTGTCTTGAGAGTTAAAAATTTGATGGGGCAGTCATCTAAAGGTTCGAATGGACTGATTGTTAGACCGTTTAGGACTGTGTTGAGACTCCAGAGAGGTACTCTTGACTTCAATGCGGGCCTCATTCTGGATGCTGCTCTCATAAATCTTCTGATCCACCTATGGTTAGCCAAGTCTGAATCAAAGAAACAACTAAGAGCTGACACCTGGATTTTTAAGGTAGAGAGTCTGAGACCTCGTTCTAGCCCTTGCTGTAGGAAGTTTAAAGAGGACCTTTCACCACTTTGAAAAAATGAAACTGCACTATGTACCTGCGTCCCCCACTGATGCCAGCAGTGTTGTTTTTTTTTCAAATTGTCCCCCGGTGGCTTCACACGGCCCCCCGTTCTTCTGCCGGGCTTTATGTTAATTAGCAGGCATCGGAACAGGGAGGAGGAGACTCCCTGTTCCTCAATGGGCGTTGCTTCTGCCCTGCTGTGAGCGCTGTCCAATCAGAGCGGACCGCTCACAGCAGGGTTGAACTGGGGGACGCACTATCAGGTACATAGTGCAGTTTCATTTTTTTCAAAGTGGTGAAAGGTCCTCTTTAAGATACTCTGGACTTTTGGCTTTCTAAGGTTTGGTGTGGACTCCCCCTGACCAGGAACAGTATTTCTTCCAGATTTTCAAATCGCTGAGGTGACTTTTTTCCTACTGGACTTGAGAGTGGCTATCACATTATCCGAGAGGCCCTGGCGCCTCAGTATTTTGACCTCAGAATCCAGGCTGTTAATTTTAGAAATTCTGGGTGAGGATGAAGGATGGGACCCTGATGTAGAAGGTCCCTCCTGAGTGGAAGAGTCCAAGGATCGGAGATAGAAAGTCTCTTGAGGGAGGAGAACCAGCTCCTTTTTGGCCAAAAGGGGGTTATTAGAATGACTGTTGAACTCTCCTGGGATCTCGGGAGCAGAACCTCTCTATCTTCCTTTTGTCCTTTTGGTCTATATCTGGAGATCCCCATCTGTCGACAATCATCTCGAAGACCTCCGTGTTCAAGGACCATTCTGTTTGGTCTATTTTCATGGCCTGGTAATCTGCTTCCTAATTCAGAGAACCCTTGAGATGGGTTGCCAAAATAGACTTTACGTTCTTTTCTGCTCAGTAGAATATTTTGTTTGATAGGGCCAGCAACTTCTTTGATCTTGTTCCCCCTTTGTTGCGAGAGATAAGCAATTGTCCGAAAGGATCCTAAGATGGTGATCCCGAAGATTATCTTTCACCTTGTTTAAGGATTCCCATACAGCGCTTAGTTCCCTGAAGTTTGAGGATTGGCTACTCACCGATGGGGGCCAAGAACCTTGGTGATAGTAGTTTCCAGTTTTTGCACCTCAACCTAAGAGGATTGCATCTGTTTTGATTTGGATATAAGGGGATTTTTCCCAGACTACCCCCTTCGAGAAGTTCCTTTGAACCTTCCACCAACACTGGGGTGCCTTTACGGAACCTGGAATGACAACTTTGCGGTCTAGAGATATTGTTGTTTGTCCCAAATTCTCAAGATCCAAGATTGTATGGCACGGAAATGTAATTGACTCCATGATACTGAAGGAATGAATGCTGTCAAATGACCCAACAAACTCATCGTCTCTCTTATGGAACAGTCTTTTTTCTCTTGAAAAGCTCTGACCTTTCCTTCTAAGGATTGGATCTTGTTCTGGGGAAGAAAGGTAGCCTGTATCCGCCTGTATCTCCCAGGAATCGTACCTTGATGGATGGCTGTAGAAAGGATTTCTACGATCAGTTTTGTGAACACTCTTGGAGCAGAGGAGATCCCAAAAGGAAGAGATGTAAATTAAAAATTGTGATTGTTGCCTCTCTGATCTCTTACGGCAAATCTTAGGAATTTTTGATAGTCGCGATGAATTGGAATGTGGTAGTACGCATCTTTTAAGTCCACTGTGCACATTAAAGCATTATTTTTTATCAAGGGGATTATAGACCTCAGGGATTCCATTCTGAATTTTCTGTAAGAAATGTATTTGTTGAGGAATTTCAAGTTTATTATCGTATGGAAGGACCCCTCTTTTTTTCACAAGGAAGAGACTGGAATAGATTCCCTGATCTGAGAGCGGAACCTTAACTACCATGCCAAGTTTTTTTTAGTTCTTGAACTCCCTGCCAGATGTTTTTATGAACTTTTACAGATCCGAGGTTTGTCACCAGGAATCTTTGGGGAAAATTTTTTGGGGGGACTGAAGCAAATTCTATTTTCTAGCCCAAACGGACTAATTCCTGGACCCAGGGATTCATAGTTATTTTTTCCCAGGATGTCATAAAAATACACTTCAGTCTTCCTCCTACTCGTCCTCCTGGCGTCATTGCTTGTCTCCCAATTTGTTCTGGGGATTAAGGAGAAACCCTTTTCCCCTACCCCTTTTAGGTAGCTACAGCGTCCTGATTTCCCTTTACCTCTGTAGGATTTATCCTGACCTGCAAAGGAACAAAAGGGATATTTCCTCTTATACAGTCTATCCTCAGGGAAACCCTTTTGCTTGTCCGACTCTTTTTCCAGAATTTTGTCTGATACTGGGCCAAACACGTACTCTCCGTCTTTGGCTGAAAACCTGACCGATTCGGTATAAGCGTCTGCCAAAAAGACCGTCGCAGATTTAAGCAAGGGGATGGAGTTTATTATTTCATCCCTAGGGGTCTTGTTCTTTAAATGGGATTCCAATTCATTCAGCCAGAGATACATAGAACTTGCGACCGAGGTAGCCGCGATATTGGATTTTAGGTTAAACATGGTCGCCTCCCAAGATTTACGTAATAAGCTGTCCGCTTTACGTTCCATAGGGTCTCTCAGTTGAGACGCATCCTCAAATGGTAGGGAAGTTTTCTTGTTCACCTTAGCCACCTGAATATTAATTTTAGGGATCTCATCAAAAATGTTTGAATCTGCAGGGTCAAATAACAGTTTTTAAAATCCCTAGATACCCCTAGCACAATACCCCTAGCACCCCTAGCAGTTTCTAGGGGTCTGACCATTCCTCAAGGATCATGTCATGGATATTTTCGTTGATGGAAAACACTACCTTATGTTTTAGACTAACTCATCATCAATCATTACCTAATATAGTGTAAATTCCACATATTTACCGTTCAGTAGTAACAAAAGATGTTTTCTTCCACTGCTACCCACTGTGTTTCCTCATAAATTACCATGGCATTGACCTATAATTCAGACCACCCTCAAAAGAAGGACTTAAAAGGTCCTACTAAGACACGCCCCTGAATCAGTCAGGCCACGCCCCCACCCACTCCGCAGCCCACAGGGATTGAAAAAATGAAGGTAAAAATCAAATTCTGTCAGCTGCAGGGGTGGGAGGATGACTTTCTCCCTGCAGCTCATGTTCAGACAGCACAGTGCTGCTGTCTGAGAGTGAGCTGTTCAAAAGGACATCCCTGCGTCCGTCCAGGCCCCGCTCGGGACGGAGAACAGGGAGCCAGAAAGCCGAACTGTCCAGCCTAAAACCGGACCTCTGGCCACCCTAGGGGCAGGCTGATGTTAGGTGGCCAGACGTCCGGTTTTAGGCTGGACAGTGCGGTTTTCTGGCTCCCTGTCCCCCATCTGGCGCAGTGCCTGGACGGACGCAGGGATTTCCACCCTTTCAGTAGCTCACGCTCAGACAGCTTCTCCTCTGTGTCTTCACGGAGTCAGGCGGCGTGGCCTCATGTTTAAGTTGTGACTTCATGGGGACCGGGGGCGTGGCTTCACATTTGGTGCCATGGCCAGTGAGGTCCGGCTCTCTGGGGTAAAGACAGTGGCCACCCCAGCTGCTGTGGAGGTCACAGTTAAAGGGGAGGGCGCTGTGGATGTTACTGTTAAGGAACAGGCACTGTAGAGGTCACTGTTAAAGGGGCAGGCACTGTAGAGTTCACTCTTGATATCTTTTAATGACACACACATAAACATTAAATGAAATAGATGAAATATACCCGGGTGAAGCCGGGTCCTTCTGCTAGTATATAAATATAAGTAAAATGCGGCCAGGTGCAATGTCACCACTTGCGCAACAGGTCAGAGAGGGAAGTTAATGTTATAACTCCATCAAGCCTAATCAGGGTGAACCCGCTATGTCCCCATGGCAAAACAACTAAGAGTATATGGGAGGACAAGACATCCCCTTAAGGAACTTAGAGGAGGCAGAGAAGGAGCACCAAGCTCTCTAGGCGAATGCGGCTCAGGAGCAGACATCCTGATCGTCAGACCTCAGATCAGCTTCTGACTCGTGGCTGACCAGTAAATGAAGGGCAAGGGTCAGTTTTGCTGCAAATGAAACGCTGTGGGAACAAAAGCTGTAAAACGGTGGAGGAATTGTGTTTTTTTTCCAATTCTACCCCTTTCGGAATTTTTTTACCGCTTCCCACTACATTTTACTCATATAGCTATGTGAACGAAAATATAAAAAAAAAGTTATGGCTCCGGCAAAATAGGGAAGAATAATGAAAACGAAAAAACCTCTGGTAAGATGCCAATTTTTTACCACTTTTACACAAAACATTTTTTGCAACGTCATTTTATATATTTTCATATATTATATATATATATATATATATATATATATATTTTTTTTTTTTTTATTTTTTTATTTTTTTTTTTTTTTCTGACAATAGTCGTGGGGGGGGGCTCATTTTTTGCAGGATGAGGTGACGTTCTCATTGGTACAGTTTTGGGGTATATAGTTTTTGATCGCTTTATATTACACATTTTGTGTGGCAAGTTGACCAAAAAATGGCTGTTTTGGCACAGATTTTTTAAAAGATGTTCACCTTAAGGCCTCGTCCACATTTCCGTTTTTCACGGATGTGTGCTGTCCGTCTTTTAGACGGACAGCATACAGATCTATTAATTTTAATGTGTTCATTCACATTTCCGTGTTTTTATGCGTTCCGTGAGTCCATGAAAAAACCACGGATGCATGCACTACTTTTCATCCGTGTCACGGACTCCTCACATCCATAGAAGTCAATGGGTCCGTGAAAATTGCGGATGGTCAATGCATGTCATCCGCTTCGTGTCCGTTTTTCACGGACAGGTGCAAACAGACAATCTGAAATCCATAGTGCAGCCTTCCAGACCACATGTGCCGACCAAAGATCTTTGTGAGCACACAGCACATTTTTCTCTGTGGAAACCTGCCAGCAAGCCACTATGTCCCCAGTAATTAATGTGGAGATGCTTATTTCTTTGGTGCATGACCGCCCTGAATTATGGGACATAAGGACAGAAGCATATCATCATAGGAACCGCGTTGAAGCTGCCTGGACAGAAGTGGCCAAGGAACTTCACCACACAGAATGGGAAAATGTTGGAGAGCCCCAGAGAGTATTGATGGGTAAGTTGAGCCTGTTTTTTTTTTTGGGGGTGTTCTTTTTTAAAGTGTTCAAACAATTTCTCCTGAATGAAGTTTACATGAATGTAGCTCACTGTGGCCTGCTTCTACACCTGCATCCTGGGCCTTGTTGTGTAGTTATATATGTTATTTTTTCCCCGAGTCTCAGGCTGATGTAGGTGTAGTAAAAGTGCCCATGATAGTTCCTTTTTTCGTAGTATTTTGGAGACGTTATGATACTGCCTTTATTATTTGTCTTGGACTCGATTTTTGGTTTCTCCTGTTATGGCAATTTTTTTCTCGTGCCCACACAATACTTATTACATTTGTTAACCCCTCCCACTATTATTGCCCTCATTGTACATACTTCAGTGTATTTTGGCCCACATACTTTTCTCGTCACTGGATTTAGTCATCACATATGTTTCCTTCTTCAAGTACTTATCTATTAAGTGTGGCCCCTTCCCAGTTTGAAGGTCCTCTATATGCTTTTTGTGAATATTTATGTCCTCATTGTGCCCCAATCCCCGTATTTTTATAAATTATTGACCTTAAAAGTCTTATTCTATATTCTGATTATCTTAAAAGTTTTCTAGTCCTCTTGACATTTGGCTAGGCATTTTTTTTTAATTGTTCGCCCCCTGCAGACAGAGATTGTTGTGCTGTACTGTGTTTGTTAAAGGGTTTCAGTCACCTTCTTTTTAGATATGAAACAGGCTGACATTAGAGATGTACTAATGTCACCTGATTCCAAATATATATCTGTTTTAGTTATGGATGCCCCCATTTTTTGCTTACATTAACATTTATGTAATGCTAATACGCCTCTTGGAGCAGAGGGGGCATTACCCTGTTCGTCGCGGCTCAGTTTGACCACCTTCTAAAACACCCCCTTTCTCTTGATTGACAGGCCCAGGCAGAGAAGAAACTCTACATTCACCATACCTTGTAATTGTCCATCCTGAAGGGATAGAGGACTTTCAATGATGTCATGACCATGTGATCAGTCACATGGCTAGGATCACAAACACACACACACTCACACACACAGCCTGGCGCCTCATAACCATGTGACTAATCACATTGTCATGACATCATTTAAGGTCCTCTATCCCTTCAGTATCGACAATTTCAAGCTGTTGGTGAATGGAGTGTTTCTTCTCTGTCAGGGCCTGTCAATCTAGAGGAAGGGGCCATTTTTGAAGGTGGGCAAACAGAGCCGCTAGGAGCAGGGGTAACGCGCCCTCTGCTCCATGAGGCTTTTGAGCATAATGTAAATGTTCCTATAATATAAAAAACATGGGCACAAGTAAATAATGTTGAAATATTTTGGGATGCCTGGTGACATTAGCACATCTCTATTGTCAGCCTGATTGTTTATGTTTACAAAATGGTGACATTAACCCCTTCAACCCCGGGCCTGTTTTCACCTTCCTGACCGGGCCATTTTTTGCAAATCTGACATGTGTCACTTTATGTGGTAATAACTTTGGAACGCTTTTACTTATCCAGGCCATTCTGAGATTGTTTTCTTGTGACACATTGTACTTCATGACAGTCATAAATTTGAGTCAATATATTTTACCCTTATTTATGAAAAAATCCCAAATTTACCAAAAATTTGGGAAAATTTCCAAATTTCCAAATTTCAATTTCTCTACTTTCAAAATACACAGTAATACCTTCAAAAATAGTTATTATTTTATATTCCCCTTATGTCTACTTTATGTTGGCATCATTTTGTAAATGTAATTTTACTTTTTTAGGACGTTAGAGGGCTTAGAAGTTTAGAAGCCATTTTTCATTCCCCAAATATTTTATTCAGCAGCTTATAGAACCAAAACAGCAGGGGTCCTCATAGCTATTAAAAAAGATGTAGCCTTTACTGTGTCCTCGGTAGTTACTGATGATAGGGGTCGGTATGTCATACTTATTGGAAAGTTAGCTAATGCTCCAGTTACCATAGCGTCTTTATATGCACCAAATAAACGCCAGATTTCGTTTATCCGGAGATTTTTTAGGAAACTGCAATCTATTTCCATTGGGTCAGTGCTTATAGGAGGGGACTTTAATATCCCTATTAACGCAGACATGGATTGCACTGGACGTTCTGCTACACATAGGCGAGATTTGAACTCTCTTCTCTCTGACTTTCACTATCATGACATATGGAGATATATGCATGGTGCTGAAAGGGACTATACTTTTTTGTCTCAACCACACTCAACCCAATCTAGAATAGATTACTTTCTGATCTCTCAAGATTTGATCCCTAAGGTAACCAATTCTGAGATAGGCATTTCCACGTGGTCAGACCATGCTCCAATATCCCTAGTAGTTGACACCGATGTTCCTAATCCCCTTCCTCCTCAATGGAGACTTAATGCTTATCTTCTGAAACATGAAGGAAGGGTTAACTCCTTTATGAGGGATATAAAGGAATTTTTTGAACTTAATGATACCTCAAACATTTCTATCCCTGTCCTGTGGAACACTCAAAAAGCTTATATGAGGGGACTACTAATTAAAGTTGCCGCCAGATTGAAAAAACAGAGGTGTCAGCTGCTAAAGGATACTCTAGCCAAACTAGCAACTTTGGAGCTTAGCAATAAGCAACGCCCAACTCCAACTTCACACAAACTTATCTTTGAAACTAGATCCCAACTTCGGGCTATTCTTCTATATGACTATGAACGTTCCCTACGTCGAGTGAAAGCTACACACTATCATATGGGGGATAGGGCAGGAGCCATCTTGGCTAGAAGGGTCAGGCGCAAGGTGGCAGCGCAAAAAATAGCTTATCTTCGCACATCCTCCTCCCAGATGATTACTCACCCCCAACAAATAGCTGATGCATTTGCAGACTACTACGAGTCCCTTTACAATCTAAAGGATGACCTTTCCACTCCTCAACCCACCTCAGAGACCATTCAAAACTTCCTAGACTCAGTAGCCTTACCTAAATTATCTGAAGGGGATTTAGCAGAAATGAATGCACCTATCACAATTACAGAAATAGAGAGGGCTATAAAATCTGCTAAAATGGGCTCTGCACCTGGCCCGGATGGATATGTTAATGAATACTATAAAGTATTCTGTGAGCCTCTTGTTCCGTATCTGCACCGTCTTTTTAATAACTTTCTACTCTCCGGACATATACCACCTGAAATGCTTAAAGCTACAATAGTGACCCTTCCCAAACCAGGGAAACCAGCTGATACCCCGGCGAACTTTCGCCCAATCTCATTATTCAATACCGATATTAAATTATACTCCAAAATATTAGCCACTCGTATTAATAGAGTTCTCCCAGAGTTAATTGATATTGATCAGGTGGGCTTTGTGATGGGGAGGCAGTGCAGAGACGGAACGAGACGTGTTATAGACCTTTTACAAGTAGCAGAACTCTCCAGGTCCCCCACCCTTTTCATGTCATTAGATGCAGAAAAAGCGTTCGACAGGGTGAATTGGGGGTACCTGGAGAGGGTGCTCTATAAATTTGGCTTTTATGGTCCTATAGTATGTGGTATAATGGGACTATACTCTGGCCCATCTGCTTCAGTCTTGGCCTCTGGCTTTCTCTCTAGGGCATTCCAGATTACAAATGGGACCCGTCAGGGTTGCCCCTTGTCCCCTCTGATTTTCGCACTAGTCATGGAACCCCTGGCGGAGTCGATCCGTGTTAACCCCGAGATTAAAGGTATTCAAATTGGATCGCAGTCGCACATCATTACACTTTACGCTGATGATGTGATACTTACCATCACTAATTTAGAGGACTCTCTCCCAGCCACATGGGGTGCCCTGCAGAGATTTTCAGAGGTTTCTTACTATAAGCTGAATGTAACTAAATCCAATGCTCTACCATTGTTCGTCCCAGACTGTCTAAAACAACGTATTCTACAATCTTATCAGTTTAATTGGGCCACTGATCAAATTGTCTATTTGGGTATCCTCTTGACTCCCTCGGTTGGGGATTTGGTGCATGTGAACTTTAGAGACCTCAGTGCTGACCTGAAAAAAGAATATCTTACTTTATCTAAAAATACTCTATCCTGGGTTGCTAGAATTAATATATGCAAAATGTTAATTCTACCAAAGATTCTTTACAAAATTAGATGTATCCCGTTGAGAATCCCAATGTCCACGCTATCTCAAATACAATCAGATATGCTGTCTTTCATATGGGAGGGTAAAAAACCAAGGATTGCTAAATCGGCCCTTTATCCATCTTTAAAGAAGGGAGGAATGGGAGTCCCAGAGATTAAGAAATATTATTGGGCCTCACTCATTTCATTTGCGAAGGAGTGGTGGACTCCTACATGTCCCCAAAGGTGGCTGCAATTAGAACAAGCTCTAATTAAAGGGGCATCTCTGCAAGGTTTTCTAGCAGCTCAAGCCCTTAAAAGATTTCACTTTGATATGCCTATAGGTACGATGGCAGCAACAGCTTTGGCTTGGCAGCATCTGTTGAACATGCCTTCCTCTAACTTTCATCTAGATAAGAAACTATTCCCGCTAATGGCCTTAGAGTTTCACATTCCCAATCTCTCTTTGACTCCCTGGGTTTTAAAGGGAATATCCACTTTAGGTCATATACTAGATGACAATGGGCTGCTGCAATTTGAGTCCCTACACACTAAATATAATTTACCCAATACCCTTTTTTATCAATATCTTCAACTACGTCATTTTTTACTCTCTTGTCCTGATAAGTCTACTAGCCTTATTAATAGTCTCACCTTGGTATTCTCTTCCCGGAATGCCAAAAAATTACTTTCTGCCTTTTACAATCTACTGGTTGAACCTATATCTACTGCCAAACCCAAATTTATGTTACACTGGGAGAAGGAGTTGGGGTCTTCCTATTCTTTAGATAGTTGGCATAAAGCTCTTTATTGGGCCATAGCCCCATCCAAGTGTATCAATCACGCTGAACAAAACAGAAAAATCCAACTTCGTTGGTATCTCACTCCAGATAGGATTGCACACATTTCGCAGAATTACCCTTCCACTTGCTGGAGAGGATGCGGACATAAAGGTACACCAGCACACATGTGGTGGTTTTGTCCAAATGTTACACCTCTATGGAGGGAAACTCAACAGCTAATTTCGGATGTGACTGAATTATCTTTCCCTTTGACTCCTGAATTGGCAATTTTAAGTATAGGACTATCAGAAACCCCTGCTAAGTTGAGATGGATTATTGCGCATATTATCACAGCCACCCGCAAGATAATTGCATGGCACTGGAAACAAAATGTTATTCCTACTATAGCAGAGGTCAAGAAGGAAATAGATCATCATATGCATTGCGAAATGGTCCTCTCCCCTTCTCTGCACCTTAGAATTCGTGCTATAAACCAGTGGATGCCGTGGCTCTCAAGTTCACATGCCTCCCCCCTCCCTGAGGTGATTCTTTGAGATGTTAGCATGCACTGTTGTATATTGCTCTGCCTATTCAAGTTTTGATTGCTGCCTTTTTTCCCATGATCAAGGACATTGTTTAATGATATGTTCCCAACTGTTGGGAATAATACTTACCTTTTATGCCTGTATAAGTTTGTTCCTTTATTTGTACTTTCACCAGGAGACCTGGTCTTGTTATGTTTTTGGAAAATCCAATAAAAACTATTGTTTAAAAAAAAAAAAGAAGCCATTTTTCAAATTTTCACCAAATTTTCCAAAACCATTTTTTTAAGCACCAATTCAGATATAAAGTAATTTTGAGGGGCTTACATAATGAAACCCCCCATAAATGACCCCATTTTAGAAACTACACCCCTCAAGTTATAAAAAACTGCTGTTACAAACTTTGTTAACCCTTCAGGTGTTCCACAAGAATTAAAGGAAAATGGAGGTGAAATTTGAAAATTTCACTTTTTTGGTAGATTATTCATGTTAATAATTTTTTTCTTGCAACACAGCAAGGGTTAACAGCAAACTAAACCTCAATACTCATTACTCTGATTCTGCAGTTTACAAAAATACCCCATATGTGGTGATAAACGTCTCTATGGGTTTGTGGCAGTGGTCAGAAGGAAAGGAGCGCCATACGGATTTTGGAGGCAGATTTTGCTAGAATAGTTTTTAGGCACCATTTTGTAATTGAGAGACCCTGACGTACCCCTTCAGTGGAAACCCTCATAAAGTGACCCCATTTTGGAAACTACACCCTTCAAAGAATATATTAAGGGGGGTTCTGGCCACTTTGACCCCCTAAGCGTTTTACGGAATTTGGAAACACTAGGCTATGAAAATGAAAAGTTTCATTTCTTCCAATAAAATGTTGCTTTAGCCCCAAATTTTTCATTTTCACAAGGGGTAACAGGAGAAAAGCACCCCATAATTTGTTACCCATTTTCTCCTGAATACGGCAACACCCCATATGTGGTGGTAAACTGCTGTGGGGGCACATGGCAGGACTCAAAACAGAAGGAGCGCCATATGGATTTTGCAGAACAGATTTTGAAGGATTGGTTTGCGGGTGCCGTTGATTTTTAATTTTTTGAGTTATTGTCTTATGTGGGGGCTCATTTTTTGTGGGACGAGATGACGGTTTTATTGGTACCATTTTGGGGTACATAAGACTTTTTGATCGCTTTGTATTACAGTTTTTGTGAGTCAAGGTGAAAAAAAATTGCAGTTTTGGCATGGTTTTTAAAAAAAATTTTTTACAACATTCACCTGGGGGGCTATCTCATGAAATATTTTTATAGAGCAGGTTGTTACGGACGCGACGATACCCAATATGTCTAACTTTTTTATTTTTGGAAAGTTTTACACATTAGATGCATTTTAGAACAGAATAAAATCTTTATTTTGTGTTGCCATTTTCAAAGAGCCATATTTTTTTCAGTTTTCAGGCGATTGTCTCAGGTAGGGTATCGTTTTTGCAGGACAAGATGATGGTTTGATTGGTACCATTTTGGGGTAAATACGCCTTTTTGATCGCCTGCTATTACACTTTTTGTGAGGCAAAAGGGAAAAAATGTCTGTTTTGGCTTAGTTTTTTAAAAAAAAATGTTTACAGCATTCGCCTGGGGGGCCATCTCATGCAATATTTTTATAGAGCAGGTTGTTACGGACGCGGCGATACCCAATATGTCTAACTTTTTTATTTTTGGATAGTTTTACACATTAGATTTATTTTTAGAACAGAATGAAATCTTTATTTTGTGTTGCCATTTTCAAAGAGCCATATTTTTTTCAGTTTTCAGGCGATTGTCTTAGGTAGGGTATAATTTTTGCAGGACAAGATGACGGTTTGATTGGTACCATTTTGGGGTAAATACGCCTTTTTGATCGCCTGCTATTACACTTTTTGTGAGGCAAAAGGGAAAAAATTGTCTGTTTTGGCTTAGTTTTTTTTTAAAAAAATGTTTACAGCATTCGCCTGGGGGGCCATCTCATGCAATATTTTTATAGAGCAGGTTGTTACGGACGTGGCGATACCCAATATGTCTAACTTTTTTATTTTTGGATAGTTTTACACATTAGATTTATTTTTTGAACAAAATAAAATACTTTTTGTGTTGCCATTTTCTGAGAGCCATATTTTTTTTATTTTTCAGGCGATTGTCTTAGGTAGGGTCTCATTTTTTGCGGGACAAGATGACGGTTTGATTGGTACCATTTTGGGGTACATACGCTTTTTTGATCACCTGCTATTACACTTTTTGTAAGGGAAGGTGACCAAAAATTGTCTGTTTTGGCACAGTTTTTTTTTTTTTTTTTTACTGCGTGCACCTGACGGGGTGGATCATGTGCTATTTTTGTAGAGCTGGTCGATACGGACGTGGCGATACCTAATATGTCTATTTTTTTCACTATTTTTACAAATTTTTTTATATTATTTTGTAAAAATGACGTTTTTTGGGGGGCGGGGACTTGAAACTTTTTTTTGGTAAAACTTTATTTTTTTCACTTTTTTAACTTTCTTATTTTACACTTTTTTTTCACTTTTGGGGGTCTGATCCCCTTACAATGCATTACAATACTTCTGTATTGTAATGCATTGGCTGGAAGTGTATTACTCAATGTAATACACTTCCAGCACACTGCCTGTGAGATCCAGGGGGCTGGATCTCACAGGCATCCGTAGATAGCAGCCGGATGCCTAAGGAAGGCATCCGGCTGCTATCTCAGCCATCGGGTCCCCGTCACAGCAGCGCGGGGACCCGATGGCAACCCCTTCCCACCGCCCGCATCGCATGTGCCGCGGTCAGTGTTGACCACGGCACATGAAGGGTTAATGCACCGGCATCGGTGTTTTCACCGATGCTGGTGCATACATCAGGGGTCCGGCTACTGGGCACAGTGGACCCCCGCCGCTAATCGGCTGATCAGCGCGCCGTAGCACTATGGCGCTGGTCGGGAAGTCACTTCCCGCAGCGCCGTACATGTACGCCGCTGGTCGGGAAGGGGTTAAACATTGAATTTTGGGCTCAATTTTGGCCTGTAGCCTTCTTCCACACATGCTTGCAGCTTGATTTGTGGCTGCATGCGTAATGCTGCAGCAGAGCGAATTTGGTCTGCTTACCGAATTCGTAGGTGGTTAAACAAAGCACTGGTAGCTAAGTGACATTTCCCTAGCTCCATGTGCTCCAGCAGGTTTGGGGTGGCCATAGAATTTCATGAGAAAGTTCACGATGGCCAGAGGGCCTCCTCAGCCCTACTCACTGGCCTTTTTTGGGGGGTTTTTTGGGTGTAATTATAGGTCTTCTTCTAAGTAGTATGTCCTCCCCTGAGCACCAGCAATGAGCAATTCCATCTGAATTCATGGAAGCACTCATTGCTTCCTGTATCTTGCACTCTGATGTCGGTGGTCTCCCAGGTCCCCCCATGGGCCTGCTCCCCCAGGGCAACATTCTTATTCAAAAAAATATTTTATTAATGTTTTCTTTATTGGCGATGGCAAACTTGCTGGGATAGTTTTCGACTGTGAGATAAATCAGAGTCGAAGTGGATCAGATGCTTCCAAGAAGCGTCCCTACATATACAACAACCAGTTACTTTTTGTGAAGGGTATCATGGAGATAAATCCGTAAGTTATTTTGGTATTTGATTGTGAAAGGTTCCCTGTCATTAAATGTATGTTCACCTTACTGATGTCAGTGTTTGTTGACAGCCCCCATCCAATTCATTGCAGCCCCTATTTGGATAATCTTAAATCTCCATGATAATATTAATGGTTCTTCATGTATTCCTGCTCTACCATCCATCTGTTGATGATTGTCAGTTCTCTACAATAGTGAAAGGGAGCTAATTAGGTTGAAGACTGTCTCAATCTTCAGCTGGTGGGGTTGGAGCGGAAGAATGCCTGAATAACCTGGTCTCTTTTCAGGTGCGCGGGACTCTTTCTCTGGGCCAGTCTGGTATGATAATGAGGTGTCTTTTCTTTTTTTTTTTTTTTGACCAAAAGTTTTTATTGGTTTATAAATTTTAACAAGAATAACAAAAAACTTTGCCATTTTGTTCAGAGAATCACGGTTACAATGTATATATAAACGAAAAATGCAGAAATTAGAGAAATTAAAGAATAACAAATAAAATTATACAAGAAACAAAAAAATAATAATAATAATAATCGGACGACGTGTTTCATTTCTTATATAGTAGTAGCGACAAAGTACACTAAGGTATTTGGTTATAGCGTGTCTTAGTCCTTCACAATGCTTCTACATTCTTATTGTATGGGGAAGAAATCCAAATGTCCCAGTTATTCAGAAATTTATGAATACTGTGACTGTTTTGGGCATTAATTCTTTCGAGCATACAGTTGGTATTAACATATTCGATTATTTCGGCTATGGAAGGCAGGGCAGAGTCTCTCCAATATTTGGCTATCTTAAGTCTTGTTGCTATCAATATATGTGTGATAACACAAAAATGTGTTACAGGAAATATATCCAAATCTAAGGATAATAAGGCCTGGTGTACAGAGAGGGTAACAGGAAAATGAGATATTCTTGAGATTAAAGCTTCAACTGCCTTCCATAGCACTTTGATTTGTGAACATTCCCACCATACATGGAGCATGTCCGCATTTTCATTTACATCACCAACATATATCTGGATGTTCCTTAAATATCAACGATAGTCTATGAGGCGTCAGATACCATCTGTATCTTATCTTGATGGCGTTCTCAAGGTGGTTTATACACTTAGAAACTTTGGGAATAACATCATATGAGTCTGACCATCTATCTTGAGAAATCTCAGGACCAATTTGAGAATTCCATTTACACAAATGTGCAAAAGTGATGGAATCCGAGGCCTCAATCAAAATATTATATGCCGCAGAAAGTGCTTTAATATGTGGGTTCTTATTGTTGAGAAGAGATTTTATTTTAGATTCATCAGACGCTTTTGGAAGGTTCAGTTTCTGGAGAGTTGATTTAACTTGGAGATATTGAAGCGGATTGTTGGGAGGAATTCCAAACCTCTGCTGTAATTCGCAGAAGGAAAGAATACCATTTTCCGTAGTTAAGTCACCCAAACTAGTTATGCCTAACGTCAGCCAATCGGATATGTTCAAATTAAAAGTACCCATTTCTAAAATCTTAGGGGAGATAAGATGCAAACCAGGGATATTAATTATTTTCTTAGTAGAGAAAATTTTCCATACTTCTACACACGCTTTGATGGTTTCGGGCAAATTGCAATTCTGGCATCCAAATATCTGTGATCCATAAAGAAAAGTTGGTATGTGTTTAGTCGGGATTAGGTTATGTTCCAACTCAACCCATAATTTATTTGGATCGTTAAGCCAAAGGGATCTTAATTGATCCACAATGCAAGCCCTATAGTATTGAACCACCGATGGACATCCCATTCCTCCTTTCTTTATAGGAAGAAACATCACGTCTGCCTGAACTCTTGCCCTCTTGTTATTCCAAATAAACCTCCATAGTAATCTATGTATTTCTTTGAGATACTTCATAGGGAAGCAAATGGGGAGGTTGCGAAACATGTAAAGGATAACCGGTAATACCATCATTTTAACAGTGGCAATCCGACCCATCCAGGAAATTTCAGTTTTATCAAACTTGCACAAATCCTCTCTAATCCTTTTTAAAAGGTCGTTGTAGTTAACTGAAAATCGATTGCATGAGGGAAAAGTTATTTTAATGCCTAGGTAGGAAATGGATTTTGAATTCCATTTAAACTGGTATATTGATCTCAAGGAGTCCATAATAGAAGCCCTTAGGCCCATATTGAGAACCTGGCACTTATTAACGTTAAGTTTGTAATAAGAAATATTACCAAACTGATGTAATATACTCATAGCTGCCGGAAGGGAAGTTTGAGGATTTGATAAGATTAAAATAGTGTCGTCCGCAAATAAACCAATTTTGTGATGTCTATTTCCTACTTTTAGCCCAGATACCTCCCTAGAAGAGCGTATGCATTCAGCCAGAGGTTCTATCGATAGAACAAAAATTAAAGGGGAGAGGGGGCACCCCTGTCTCGTTCCGTTTGAAATAGTGAAATCTTTGGATACAAATCCTGAAGTAAAAACTTGTGCTGAGGGATCCGTATATAATGAGGTGATAGCATTAAAAATGTTTCCTTCGAAACCAAATTTATGAAGGACCGCATTTAGGTATTTCCAATGTACCCGGTCGAACGCCTTCTCCGCGTCCAGAGAAAGGAGGAGAGAAGGCGTTCGCCGAGCTTCAGCCACATGCACGAGATCCAGAATCCTCCTGGTACTGTCTGTTTGTCTGGTTTTAACAAAGCCTGTCTGATCCCTGTGGACAAGTAAGGGAATAATATTTGAAAGCCTATTAGCAATTATTTTTGCGTAGACTTTCAAGTCCATATTAAGTAATGAAATTGGCCTGAAGTTTGCAGGGGATTCTGTAGATTTACCTGGTTTGGGTAATGTTACTATAATAGCTTTAAGCATTTCCTGTGGTATATGTCTTTTAATAATAATCTCGTTAAACAGACCACAGAGATGAGGGGCAAGAATTCTAGAGTAAGTTCTGTAGTATTCATTAGTGAAACCGTCCGGCCCTGGGGACTTAGCTAATTTTAGTGTTTTAAGAATATTAATTGTTTCACTCTCAGTTATAGGGGCATTTAATGTACTTAGGTGATCTGCACTAATTTTAGGAAGATGTATTTTAGATAAGAATAACTCTATTTCTTCACTAGAGGGTTGTATAGTGTTTTTATCATCCTTTAGGTTGTAAAGGGATGCATAGTATTGTGCAAAAGTGTCGGCTATATCTTTAGGGTTAAGGATTTTCTCCTTACGTGAATTATAAATGTAAGGGATCTTATGTTTAATTATTCTGTTTTTAAACTTGTTAGCCAGATTTTTCGATGCCCTGTTTCCTTGACTATAGTAAGTAGCGCGGTTTCTCCTCATATAGAATTCCAATTTATGGCTATGGAGTTGATATAGCTGAAATCTAAGATCTCTAAGCTCTCGTGTGGTGTTATATGAGTAGGACTTCTTATTTTTCTCTTCCAATGCCTCAATTTTAATGGTTATCTCTTTGGTTTGTTCTGACCTACTTTTTTTTATCATAGGAAGCATATTTAATGAAGTTGCCTCTCATTACTGCCTTGTGAGCACACCAAAGGGTAGTTTTAGAGATTTCTGGAGAAACGTTTAGGGCAAAGAATTCCGAGAGGGCATTCTCCACATCCCTAGCATAGAGTGGACTAGCAAGGACATAGTTATTTAGTCTCCACACAGAGCTAGGAGGGGGAATTTCTGGTTGATGAATAGTAACAGAGACTGGTGCGTGGTCTGACCAGGTGATTATACCTATGTTAGCTGAGGATATCTTTTGCAATAGCCATTTGTCTACTAAAACTAAGTTGATTCGAGAATAGGAGTTGTGTGGGTTTGAGAAGAAAGTGAAATCCTTCTCAGATGCATGAAGCACGCGCCACGCATCATACAGATCTTCGGCTAACAGAAGCTTGGAAAAGTTAGTGCTGTTAGAACATGAGGCAGTGGACGCTGATTTATCCATTGAAGTTGATGGAACCATATTAAAATCCCCACAGATCAGCAACAAGCCCTGTCTAATATTATTAATTTCAGCCATTAATTCTTTGAGAAAGGCATATTGCTGAGTATTGGGAGCATATATGGACACTAACGTGAACAGCGTATTGTTAATATTACATATAAGGATGATATATCTACCTTCAGCATCAGCCACCAACCGTACCAACTGGAATGACACTGTGTCTCGTATAGCGATAGAAACACCCTTTTTCTTTAAGCTAGCTGGTGCTGAGAAGACATGAGGGAATTTTTTATGCTGCAACAAGTGTGTGTCCTTATCATTTAAATGAGTTTCTTGAGCACAAATGATGTCACTATTGGAGGATAACGCTTCTTTCCAGAAGAGGGATCTCTTAATCGGACTATTAAGTCCTTTAGTATTCAGTGAAGTTACCTTGAAATCCATATTGGCTACTGGGGGCCGATGCTGAGGTAATGCACAACACCAAACTATTAATCATTTGAAATATATAGATGTCACATCGTCCTATAAAAAAAGAACAGGCATAACTATAATAACCATATAACAAGTAAGGGTAAAGAGAACACATAGTGGAAAAATCCACCAACAGGGGAAGTGCTTACACAGTTCGGTTCTAAGTGAACCACCAGGTACCAAATAACCTGGTTATGGAGGGTGTGGATCCAAAAATAGTATGAGCTTCAACTGCTCACTCCTTGCAAAAAGACTCAGTGAAAAAGAGAAGATGAAATAAGTCACCCCTCAGAGGATCTAGACGTTGAATCACTCCATTCTCTCGGTACGGAAGAGGGTTTTTTCTTGACAGGCAAAGAGAGATCTTCATCTTCAGGGAGGAGCTCCCATTTTTGTAGTAGTGTCTCAGCTTCCTTAGGAGAATTCAGGGACCATGTGGTACCATTCCTTGTGATTAACAATTTAACAGGATAGCCCCATTTGTACGGGATTCCATGATCTCTCAAAGCTTTGGTAGCAGATAGGAATTCTCTTCTTCTATTCAGTGTAGTCGCGGATAGGTCAGAGAAGACTAACATCTTCTGGAAGCGCTCAGGCAAATCTTTGGTTGAATTAGCAGCTTTAGCAACCGCTTCTTTGAAATGGTAAAAATGAAGCCTGGCTATAACGTCCCTTGGTGCAGATGCAGGAACACTCTTGGGCTTGGGGATACGGTGGGCTCTGTCAATTAAAAGGTCCCTTTCTTCTGTATCCGGGAGTAGCGCCACGAAGTAATCTTTGAGAAAGTCTTTGAGGTTATCAGTTTCAACTGATTCTGGGATACCTCTAAAGCGAAGATTATTCCTTCTGGACCTGTCTTCTAGGTCCGCAAGCTTCAACTTTAACGCCATGATGTCATCTTCGGATTCATTATGTGCATCAACTAGCGTATTGTGAGCGTCTGCAAATTGCTCCATTTTGTTTTCCAAGTGAGAGGTTCTTTCTCCTATGCTGGTTATTTCAGTATGGAGCACAGATAAGGCATTATTGATATCTTTCTGCAAGGACTGTCTAAGTTCTGATAGCATTGACCTCATGGCCTGTTCAGATACAGGTGCAGCAACATTTGTAGTTGGGTCTGCAGGGGTTAAATATGCCCTTATGCTTGGTGTTGCAGGGGAGAGTTCTGGTAGTAGTGTTGGACAGGTGCTTGGGCTGTTTACACCTACCGAAGTCCCCTGGACTCTGGCATTCTCAATGAGACCAGCACTGGAGCCTGCACTTCTTTTCCTCCCCTCGGGACCTAACGCTCCATGCGGTGGTGTGCGGGCGCCATCTTGGATCCGCTCACTGAATGATGTTGTGAGCTTTACTGGGGCTGTTACTCTCTTTTTTGGCTTCCCCATACTGGATCTTGGCACCGGAGGGTTCTCCTGATGTTCCGGTACTTACTGGAGCAGTTTAATTAAGCCGATCAGCGCTCTGAGTTGTGCTATGAGCCGCTTAATGTCGGGTGAGCAGGAGAGCGCACGAGACTCGCGTCTGCCTAGCTCTGCATCCGGCCACGCCCCCCCCCGAGGTGTCTTTTCTTAAACCAATTCCTAATAAATGGTTAAAGATTCTTTGCTTAAAGGGGAGCTGTCATCTAAAAAAAAAAAAACCTGAACTAAAGTAAGCGTTGTATAGTGTAAGTGATGCAGAATCCGAATATGTAATTTTTCTCTTCAGACTCACTTCCTTTCCAATGCTGTGCTTCCACAAACCTGCAGTGAAAGGCACTGAGAGGACTCCGGTGCTCACTCACATAAAGAAGAGTCCTCTCAATGCATTTTCCTGCAGGTTTGTGGGAGCACAGTGTCGGAGTGGAAGTGAGTCTGAAGAGAAAACTTACATATTCAGATTCAGCATCACTTACACTATACAATGCTTAGGCTACTTTCACACTGGCGGCAGGCCTGATCCGGCAGGTGAAGGGTGCTGCTGGATCAGGCCTGCCGCAGTGACATGTGTGGAGCCGGAACCGCGCTCCGGCCCCACACATGTCACACAGTATATACATACACAAACATAAATATACACACACATATAGACAAACAAACACACATACATACTTACATGCTCCTCGGCAGGTCTTCGGAGCGTCAGAGGGACAGGACGGCTCACACAGGTCACGATTCCCCACAGCGCCCTCTGCTGGGCGCCTGGTGGAATCGTCATCTGTGCGCGCCGTCCTGTCCCTCTGACGCTCCGAAGACCTGCCGGGGTGCATGTAAGTATGTATGTGTGTTTGTATGTCTATATGTGTGTATATGTTTATGTGTATGTGTATGTCTGTATGTGTCTATGTGTAGCCGGATCCGTAATGGACTCCATTGAAAGTCAATGGAGGGCGGATCCGTTTACCATTATGGTCACACCAGACGGATCCACCCCCATTGACTTGCATTGGGGGTCATTCCAGATCCGTCTTGGTGCGGATGCCTGGACCGGAGAGCAAACCGCAGCATGCGGTTTGTTCTCCGGTCTGAAGACGGAACGGAATGCTTTCAGGAGCATTCCGTTGTCTTCAGTTCAGTTTTGTCCCCATTGACAATGAATGGGGACAAAACTGAAGCGTTTTATTCCGGTATTGAGCCCCTATGACGGAACTCAATACCGGAATTTTAAAACGCTAGTGTGAAAGTAGCCTTACTCTAGTTCAGGGGTAGGGAACCTCCGGCTCTCCAGCTGTTGTGAAACTACAACTCCCAGCAAGCATACTCGCTCTGCTCTTCTAAGAACTCTCATAGAAATGAATGAAGCATGCTGGGAATTGTAGTTTCACAACAGCTGGAGAGCCGGAGGTTCCCTACCCCTGCTCTAGTTCATGGGTTGTTTTGAAGATGACAGTTTCCCTCTAAATTTTCCATTCGTTTACTCATTTTCCACAGGTGAAGATAGGTCCCCTTTTTTTGGTATTTTTAACCCCTTGGCGACATTGGACGTACCGGTACGTCCTGGGCACGAGGTAGTTCGTGCTACAGGGCGTACCGGTACGTCCTGCATGTAAACCCGCCCTGCTCAGTGCAGGGGGGGTTACATGCTGTAATGGGGGCTGTTAAAGACATAAAGACAGCCAGCCACCCATAGTGAAGGCCTCGGGGGGAGCCGTGCTCCCCCCATAATGGCGATCGCTGTGATTGGCTAGTCTGTTCAGACTAGCCAATCACAGGATACGGGGGCTGGCTGTAAGGATCTGATCCCCCGCAGTCCGAAACTGCGGGGGATCAGATCCAGCTAAAAGTAAGTAAAATTTTCCCCCGGGTGCCCCCGATCCCCCCACCCTCCTTTCTAATATCATACTTTTTAATTAGCCCCAGGTGCCCCCCCCCCCCCCATTTTCAGGATGGCCGAGCGGTTAAAGCAGAGTGTCAGCATACAGCTGACACTCTGCTTCAAACGGCCGGCATCGCTGCTGGGAGTTAACAGGGAGGGCGCTCCCTCCCTCTCCCATCGGGCGCTGCAGCAGCGCTCCGATGGTGGAGCCAGTGAGAGGGAGAGAGCTCCCTCCCTCCCATCGGGACGCTGCTCTGCTGTGGCAGCGTCCCGATGGTTACCATGGCAACCGGACGCTTTCGTCCGGCTTGCCATGGTAGAGGTAAGCCTGTTCAAGCTCCTGCTAAAGGCAGGAGCTTGATCAGTCTTACAATCAGAAAATACACTGCAGTACACTATACAGTGTACTGCAGTGTATTATATAGACATCAGATCCACTGTATCTTCAAGCACCAAGTGGGTCTGAGTCAAAAAAGTGTAAAAAAAAAAAAAAGTGTTAAAAAAAAAGTTTAAAAAAAATCCCTTTTTTTCTCCCATTTTAATTGATTAAAAATAAAGAAAACACAATACATAAACATGTTAGGTATCGCCACGTCTGTAACAACCCGCTCTATAAAAATATCACATGAGATGGCCCCCCAGGCGAATGCTGTAAAAATTTTTTTAAAAAAACTATGTCAAAATAGCCATTTTTTTCCCTCTTCCCTCACAAAAAGTGTAATAGCAGGCGATCAAAAAGGCGTATTTACCCCAAAATGGTATCAATCAAACCGCCATCTTGTCCCGCAAAAACGGTACCCTAACTGAGACAATCGCCTGAAAACTGAAAAAAATATGGCTCTCTGAAAATGGCAACACAAAAAAAAGATTTTATTCTGTTCAAAAATGCATCTAATGTGTAAAACTTTCCAACAATAAAAAAGTTGGACATATTGGGTATTGCCGCATCCGTAACAACCTGCTCTATAAAAATATTAGATGAGATGGCCCCCCAGGCGAATGCTGTAAAAATTTTTTTTTAAAAACTATGCCAAAATAGCCATTTTTTTCCCTCTTCCCTCACAAAAAGTGTAATAGCAGGCGATCAAAAAGGCGTATTTACCCCAAAATGGTATCAATCAAACCGCCATCTTGTCCCGCAAAAATGGTACCCTACATGAGACAATCGCCTGAAAACTGAAAAAAATATGGCTCTCTGAAAATGGCAACACAAAAAAAAGATTTTATTCTGTTCAAAAATGCATTTAATGTGTAAAACTTTCCAACAATAAAAAAGTTGGACATATTGGGTATCGTCGTGTCCGTAGCAACCTGCTCTATAAAAATATCACATGACTTGCCCCCTCAGGTGAATGCTGTAAAAAAAATACTAAAAAAAACTATGCCAAAACAGCTATTTTTTTCATCTTGTCTCAAAAAAAGAGTAATACCAAGCGATCAAAAAGTCTAATGCACCCCAAAATGGTACCAATGAAAACCTCACCTCATTCTGCAAAAAATGAGCCCCCACATAAGACAATAGCTCAAAAAAATAAAAATCAATGGCTCCCGCAAACCATTCCATCAAAATCTGTGTTGTAAAATACATATGGCGTTCCTTCTGTTTTGAGTCCTGCCATGTGCCCCCACAGCAGTTTACCACAACATATGGGATGTTGCCGTATTCAGGAGAAAATGGGTAACAACTTATGGGGTGCTTTTTTCCTGTTACCCCTTATGTAAATAAAAAAAATTGGGGCTAAAGCAACATTTTATTGGAAGAAACAAAACATTTCATTTTCACAGCCAAGTGTTTCCAAATTCCGTAAAATGCTTAGGGGGTCAAAGTGGCCAGTACCCCCCTTAATATATTCGTTGAAGGGTGTAGTTTCCAAAATGGGGTCACTTTATGAGGGTTTCCACTGTAGGGGTACGTCAGGGTCTCTCAATTACAAAATGGTGCCTAAAAACTATTCTAGCAAAATTTGCCTCCAAAATCCGTATGGCGCTCCTTTCCTTCTGACCACTGCCACAAACCCATAGAGACGTTTACCACCACATATGGGGTATTTCTGTAAACTGCAGAATCAGAGGAATGTATATTGAGGTTTAGTTTGCTGTTAACCCTTGCTGTGTTGCAAGAAAAAAATTATTAACATGAATAATCTACGAAAAAAGTGAAATTTAGAAATTTCACCTCCATTTTCCTTTAATTCTTGTGGAACACCTGAAGGGTTAACAAAGTTTGTAACAGCAGTTTTTTATAATGTGAGGGGTGTAGTTTCTAAAATGGGCTCAATTATGGGGGGTTTCATTATGTAAGCCAATCAAAATCACTTTATATCTGAATTGGTGCTTAAAAAAATGGTTTTGGAAAATTTGGTGAAAATTTGAAAAATGGCTTCTAAACTTCTAAGCCTCCTAACGTCCTAAAAAAGTAAAATGACGTTTACAAAATGATGCCAACATAAAGTAGACATATGGAGAATGTAAAATAATAACTATTTTTGGAGGTATTACTATTTATTTTGAAAGTAGAGAAATTGAAATTTGGAAATTTGCTAATTTTTCCAAATTTCTGGTAAATTTGGTATTTTTTTTATAAATAAAAATGAAATATTTTGCCACAAATTTACTACTGTCGTGAAGCACAATATGCGACGAGAAAACAATCTCAGAATGGCCTGGATAAGTAAAAGCGTTCCAAAGTTATTACCACATAAAGTGACACATGTCAGAATTCAAAAATTTGGCCCAGACATTAAGGCCAAAATGGGCTCTGTCCTTAAGGGGTTAATCATTTTTGGAAAATATAAACTTGAAGAAGAAGTTCACATTTTCAAACCACACTGTTTTTTATACCAGAAAACAGCAAGGTTGTTTTCCTCATGTTCCTCCTCCAAAAATAATCAAAGGCGAAGGCAGGGCTGTGTATACACCATAAAATGTCTGTGTTGAAATTAGTTTTCATTGTAAAAATAACAACAATCGATCCTGCTGATTTCACAGCACCTTAGAGTATGCAGAGGCATGGCATACCACTTTAAAATGTGTACCACTATCAGTGGTACGCTGCGTCGGCATGTGACTGTACCATTCACAAAGTGTTGGACACTTATTTTCTTACTATACCTCCCATAGCCACAATAACAGAACCAACCTCAAAGACTTGTTTGGGGGATCACTGTGGATCCTGGCTAACGTTCCGATTTACGTCTCGAACATCATTAAAGGGAGTCTGTCACCTCCTAGGCCCCTATAAAGTACATAAACATGCCCATAGCACATGTTGTAACAACAGTAATGTTACCTTTGGCGCATTCCTTGGTGTTTTAGAAGTCTCAAAAACGGAGTTTGAAATATATGCAAATGAATCGCTGCAAGTGCCCGGAGGCAGCGTTTAGTGCCTTGGAGCCCGGGCTCCAGTCCTTATTTACATAAAATCTCCGCCCCCGCTACTGCCTCCGCCCGCCCTGCACCTCATTCGGGTCCTCCTTCTTAGCAGGCAAGATCCCGTGTCTCTCGCCGGGAAGGGGCATGCGCACTGCAATGCCCATTTTGGGCACGGCATCGCCAAACTCAGTGCGCATGCGCCGGTCCAATGGCGCGAAATCCGAACCAAAATGGGTATCGCAGTGTGCATGCCCCGTCCCGGCGAGAGACGTGGGATCTTGCCTGCTAAGAAGGAGGACCCGAATGAGGTGCAGGGCGGGCGGAGGCAGTAGCGGGGGCGGAGATTTTATGTAAAAAAGGACTGGAGCCTGGGCTCCAAGGCACTAAACGCCGCCTCCGGGCACTTGCGGCGATTCATTTGCATATATTTCAAACTCCGTTTTTGGGACTTCTAAAACACCGAGGAATGTACCAAAGGTAACATTACTGTTGTTACAACATGTGCTATGGGCATGTTTATGTACTTTATAGGGGCCTAGGAGGTGACAGACTCCCTTTAAAGGCCATTTTTGGAATCCAGGCGTGAATGTAGTTTTAACATTTAATCTGCACTGTGGGCAACATATACTTGCCCATATTTAACTGATTTTTCGTGTATTTGAGTTTGCGGTTTTGCAGAAGTATCTCATTTTTAATTTGAGCAATCACATACTTTTTAATGTAAAAACACTATATTAATGTTTTCTTATTCCTGTTTGACTGGTATTGAAATATATGTCATCACAGTGGTAATGCAATTACAGCAACATGGATGAGACAGACCTACATAAACGTAGGGACCCTATACTGCAATTGGCCTTTGGTATGGCTCTTATATGTTCATCTTTATGTGCTCAATGGTGTTTTATTGCAAACCAAACTATGGCATGCATATTTAAAATCTGTTCTCTTCACAAAGGCTATCATCTCGTTTTAATTTAGAACTGAAGACAACCTCCAGGATGATATTCCAGAAGAAGAGGGGACTGCTGGAGCAACAGGAACTATTAGAAGGAAATCTACTGGACAGCCAGAAGAACCAGAACCTAGTGTTGTCAGCACACAAACCTCCGAGATCCAGGGCGGAGCCTGACCACGGTACATGGAGGACGCTTGATCTGCAGCTCCTGCATCTCAACCCACGTTTCTAGCTCTTTCACCGCTCAGAACAAGCCACAATGGTTAAAATCGGGAAAGATAAATACAGGGAACCCCCTGCTACACCAAAATCCAAGAAAAATGTCTCAGACATGGACAAATTCTGGAAAACCAAACTTGCCTTATCTCCGGTCAGAGAAACTAAGATGGCGCCGCCTGAAAACGCGCTCTCGGAGGAAGAAGATGGGGGGGGGAGCGAGCGGCGGCCCGCTCACAGAACTCCCAGATGCAAGAGAGGAGAGCTCAACACTGACAAAAACTTTTTTCAAACAGGCCCTGTCCCAAGCCTTGGAGCCAGTATTGAAGGAGCTGGGAGATATCAAACAAGATATCAGGTCAGTGGGCAATAGAGTGGAGTCGCTGGAAAATGACCAGTCGCTCATCACAGCGCATTGTTCAGCGCTTGTAAAAAAATATGGGTGCGCAATTAGAAGCACTAAACCAGGCACACCTTCTGATAGAAGATCAGGAAAATAGGAGCAGGAGAAAGAATGTCCGAATTAAAGGCCTACCTGAGTCGGTAGCGAACGTGGTGCTCCAAGATACAGCTATCCAGATCTTCACAGCCATTTTGGGTGAATCCAGAGCACAAGCAGTAACCATTGAGCGTATACACAGATCCTTAAAGCCCATGCCTAAAGAGGGTGAGCCTCCTAGAGATGTGATATGTGGCCTATTAAGTTATAAGGACACAGCGGCCATTCTGCAGGCAGCTAAAGAACATAATGATCTACAACATGAAAATGCTAAAATCTTGCTTTTTCAAGATCTTGCGCCTACTACTCTAGCTAAAAGGCGCGCTCTGAGACCCCTTACAGAATATCTGAGAGACAACAATATCATGTATAGATGGTTATTCCCATTTGGCCTACTCTTCTCGAAGAATGGCACGAGGTGCACTAGCAGGATGCCTTCTGACCTGCAAAATGCATGGACTCTTTTGGATATTCCACCGCTAAGCATTGATTCCTGGTTGCCTCTCAACTTGCCGGTACCCAAGATGCCCAAGCTCCCCAGACTCGAGCCATGGTCGACAGTAGCAAGACACAAGTCACCGAGATCCAAGTCAAAGGGCCTTCGTCCAGATGAGGGATGAAGATCTCGCAGAGGACTCTCTCCAAGTGATCCTCCCTGGACCATCCAGGCCTATCTTATCCTGCAATGCTTCCCGAATCTCAAGTCAACCCCACTACGAGACTTATACCATTCTTATGTTTTCGTTGCTGGTGGTGAGATCCATGCCTTCTTTGTGGCTTTAACGGTTTAACTGTTTAATTTTCCATGTTTTCAGGTTTTTCTGTTCTGAGCACTATGTACTTAATGTCAGCTTTCTGCAACACTAGAGGCCCTTTGCTGTTAGAGGCTACTCACATTAGGGTTCAGTTGGGCTTTGTTAAGCTATTTTTGACATGCATTGAATAATAGAACGTGGGTAGATGCCGCGTACTCAGGTTACATAGGATGATGTACGACATCTATATATTCCTATGCTTATTCTCCCTCCCAGAGCTGAACCTGGCTCATGTGGCCTTGTTCATCTCATTTACACTGGCTCTCACTGGAGTAAGTGAGAATACATTACTTGTCTTTGACAATCAACTCCATTTTTGTTTGAAAAGTTTTAGTGTATATTTGTTTTTCCGAACTGCTTGTTATGTCTCAGGTCGCACTATCCTCCCTCCCCAGGGAGTCAAAAAGTGATATGGCACAATTGACAGTAACTTCATTCAATGTAAGGGGACTTAACACCCCTCAGAAAAGATCGCAGGTCTTTACATTGATGAAGAAAAATAAATCTGATGTATGCTTTCTGCAGGAGACACATTTTAAATGCAATAAGGTGCCTGGTCTGTCTTCACACTACTTTAGGCAATGGTTTCATAGCACATATACCTCGGCTTCTAGGGGAGTCAGCATTGCAATTGCGAAACATGTCCCGTTTGAGGCTATAGTTACCCAATCCGACCCGAATGGTCGTTTTCTGTTTGTCAAGGGTAGTGTGGGCAGGACTCTGGTAACCTTTGCGTGCCTTTATGCTCCAAACAGACACCAACCAAAATGGATAAAATCCACCTTTAAGAAACTTAATGCTTTTGCAGAAGGCGTGAGAATATTGGGAGGTGACCTGAATTTTGCTCTTAACCCAGTTTTAGACACTTCTTCGGGTACCTCGGCACACTCTCAACTCACCATTAGTCAACTGCAACAGACACTTAGAGAACATCACCTGACAGACACTTGGAGAGCACTTAATGCTTCCTGTAAAGACTTCACCTATTTTTCCTCTGTCCATAGAACATTTCAGAGACTTGATTACATACTAATTTCGGATCATCATATAAACATGGTTTCAGAGGCCAAAATAGGCCAAATCACAGTCTCAGACCACGCTCCAGTATCCTTGTTAATCAACATGTCCGGTTTACTAGCTAAGGCATGGACCTGGCGTCTTAATGAGACCCTGCTAGACCCAGATTCCCAAGTTACTGCGATTAGGAATAAATTAGTACAATACTTTCAAGATAATTCCAATAAAGGCACTTCAACTACCATGGTATGGGAGGCACACAAGGCGTTTATTAGGGGAGAACTCATAGCCTTAGGCACCAAAATAAAGAAAGAAAGACAGAAAAAGCTGAATTCTTTGTTAGCTTAGATAGCAGCTCTAGAAACTCTTCATAAAAGATCTAAAGTCATAGAAGCAGATAAAGAGCTTTTGGGGTTGAGATGCCAGCTGAAGGACCTCCTCAATATAAAATGTGCAAAAGCATATCAATATGCCAAATTTAAACATTACGCACATGGTGATAGAGGGAATAAATTGATGTCTCACCTCATGAAAAAACAAAGAGATGCACAATTTATCAAGCAGATAAAAAACAAAGAGGGCCTCCTGGTATCTGAAACCCCAGAGATCGCACAAGCTTTCAGGGCTTACTATGGTGAGCTATATAATATTCAACCCCAAGAAAAAGCTGACACTTCAGTCATCCTGCAGAGGGCAGACCAGTTTCTCCATTCCCTGAACTTACCCACAATTAGTGCAGAGGACGGACTCAAATTGCTTGCCCCAGTCACTGAGGAGGAGATTTGCAACATTATTAAATCCATGCCAAACGGCAAGGCACCTGGTCCGGATGGGCTCCCGATCGGGTACTATAAAAAACTTCTAACCACCCTATCACCGAGGTTGACGGAGTGGTGTGCTGCCATTGTGCAGGGAGAATCTCTTCCCCCCCCAGTCACTGGAAGCTACCATCACAATCCTCCCGAAAGAAGGGAAAGATATCAGGGAATGTGGTAGCTATAGGCCGATATCTTTATTAAATGTTGACCTAAAAATCTGGGCAAAACTCCTGGCACAACGGCTTAATGTTTTAACCCCGAGTCTAGTTCATCCTGATCAAGCAGGATTTGTGAGAGGCAGGGAAGGAAACCATCACTCCTGCAGGATTATCCATGCCATACACTATGCCCAGTGCAGGGGACTCCCCTTGATCCTTCTAGGCACGGATGCCAAAAAGGCGTTCGATAGGATCAGCTGGTCTTTCCTGCAGAAGACCCTTGAAAGCTTTGGAGTGCCTTTCCAGTTTATCTCAGCTATTATGAGTCTTTATAGGAATCCTTATGCAAAAATTAGAGTTAATGGCACACTGTCAGAACCCTTTGAAATTAGGAATGGCACAAGGCGGGGTTGCCCATTATCACCGACATTATTTATCCTAGTTATGGAAACTCTCCTTCAAACAATTAGGAAAGATAACAACATAGAAGGACTAAAAATAGGAAATCAAGAACACAAATGCGCAGCATTTGCTGACGACCTTCTTATCCTTATATCAAACCCATGGGTGGCTCTCCCCCATGTATGGACCTCTTTGAAAGGTTTGGGACAGTTTTTACACTAAATCTGAAGCTCTTAATATTACTTTGCCTCAAAGGGTAACCTCCTCCTTGCAGAAAAACTTGCCCTTTAAATGGCAAACCTCCCAATTAAAATACCTGGGAATCCACATCACTAACAACTTGACACAACTTTATAAGGCAAATTATGTTCCCTTAGTGAAACAAATAAAAGCACATCTTCAATCCTTGACACTTCCCTTTGTGTCATGGATGGGAAGAAAAAACATACTGCAAACCTACATTCTACCGAAGCTACTGTATGTATTACAGATGATTCCAATCCATCTTCCGCTAGCATTCTTCCGGCAGGTGCGATCGTTGTTCACTCTATTCCTCTGGGCCAGTGGGAGACCTAGAGTCTCACACGAGAGATTAACTATGACCCGACTGGGTGGAGGTTTTGGTCTACCAGACCTGAGATCTTATTACCTAGCTATCCACATGAAGCGGTGGTTACACATTTGCTGCGCACAGTTTCATGTCAGAGGCTCAGATATAGAATTGGCTAACCTATCTAAACCTCAATTAGCAAAACTTTGGGGCATAAATACCCCAATCAGCCCAACTTGCAATTTAACTAAAGGTACAGTGATGGCCATGCAACACCTACTACATGACCTCCCGCTTTTACCTACACCGTCTCTTGCTATGCCTGTAAAACTACTCCCTTACTGGCTCAAACCACCTAAAACACACCCCTCCAACCTTTGGTCTAGACTAAAAGGAATGACATTAAAAGACTTTTTAGCCAACCTGGACACAGAGGACAAAATTGTCACTTTTCGCTCTACATACATCCCACCAGGGAATTTCCTGGAATTTAGGGAACTAACGCGAGCAAAAGTAATGCTCCACACCGAGTGTATCCTCACCAGACCGGACACATGGTGGGAAAGTATTATCCAGGGAAATGTTATCCCCAGGCATTCCATATCCATGTTCTACAGATACCTACTTTTCTCAAAAGGCAGGGCTACACCTGCCTATATTAGATGCTGGGAAAAGGACTTAAACAGGTCCTTCTCTGATGCAGAAATCTCCCTTATCCATATGAGATCTCACGGGTTTTCTAGATGCATCCGAGTACAGGAACACTCTTACAAGACAATGACTAGATGGTATAAAGATCCTCAGAAGATGTTCCAGATGGGATTGAGTGGCAATGACAACTGCTGGAGATGTGGGGATAGTTCTGGCTCCTTGGGACATATTATGTGGTCATGTACAGTGATTCAGAGTTATTGGTTAAAGGTGGAGGAGCAAATAAATAAAATATGCAAGAGATCAATTAAACTGAGACCAGAGTCAGTCCTACTCTGGCTACCATCACTTACTTGGTCTCCAAATAAATGGGACCTTCCCACGATGCTAGTCCAGGCAGCGAGGTTGCTTATCCCTGCCCTTTGGTTGAGCATAGAAGCGCCTTCACTAAACATGTGGTACAAAAAGTTAGACCAACTATATCTGCTGGAGGAGTTGTCTAGCTGGGAGCTTAGGCGTCATGATAGATTCCTGAAACTATGGGGACCATGGAAATCATTCAGGAACTCAAATAGGGATACTATCTAAACAAAGGGTATTGCAGTTGTAGATCCATTACAAAATATAACTGATGTGGTCTTCAATGAGGCCTGGTCTGTTGTGTTGAATCCCTCACGGGGAATTTGAGTCTAATTGATTGTGTCTTTATCATTAATAATGATATACTGAAAGAGAAAAATACCTGAGACGTCAAATTTAGTCTTATTTCTGTTCTTAAAGCAGTCGGAATTTTCTGTTCTGTTGTTATAGCTGTTTATCATGAACAACCAAACTAGTCCTGTAACTTTGTCTTATTTCCCCCTCCACCTCCTTTCTTCCACCCCCCCTCCCTCCACCAATTTCCTTCCCTGTTCCAATACCAATATCCCCCTTCCCTCCAACATAATATAAAGATAAAGATTGCACTAACGGATACCGTGTACTTATATTTGTTTAAATTGTCCATGATTTTGTATCCATGTTTGTCATGTATGAAAATAAATAAAGATTTTTCAAAAAAAAAAAAAAAAACCTCCGAGATCCCCTCTAGTGCTCCAACAACTGCAAGGCCAACTCGCCAGGGTAGATCATCAAGGCGTAATACTAGTCCATCTACCGTGCCAGCACATGTCGACCAAAGGGTCCTTGATTATTTAAGTCATACCATGCCTGAGGATGAGAATGTTTGCTTTCTAAAAAGCCTTGCCCCTCAACTTAGAGAAGTACCATCTCATCTGAAAAACCGCATTTGCGGTGCTTTCCTTATATTACTTGATGCATCTACCCCACCAAATAATCCAGATGAGCTTTTTTGAGCTTTGGAGCAATGGCGTTTGTCGGGGCATTTAAACACACAACCTCCTGTCTCAGCAGCAGCTGTTTTGCCCATCCAGTGCCCACCCCCTCCACCACCAAGACCTTACTATAGGCCTATGTCGTATGATGTAGCTCCCAGAGGCGTAGCTAGAGGTTCAGCACAGGGGGGGCAAAACATACTTGAGTGGGCCCCCCACTTGGCTTCCCAACCGCACGTTTCCAACTTCACATACTACTAGTTGTGGTTATAATACTGTATTAGCAAGATGACTGTATAAACTGCTAGATCATCTATGCTGTTAAGTACAGTACAATAGACTTTCTACATACCCTAGTCTAAATACTCTACCATATAATGCAGTAAAATATAGGAGTAATAGGATTAAAAAACAACGGGACTCCTATGTTAAAGGAAACCTGTCCCCAGTTTTTACATCACTAACTAACTAACTAACTAACAGTCCCCTGCCCCCATCAGACCTCAGATCAGTGTATTGTGCCCCATCAGACCTCAGATCAGCGTATTGTGCCCCATCAGACCTCAGATCAGCAGAATATGCCCCCATCAGACCTCACATCAGCCTACTGTGCCCCCATCAGACCTCAGATCAGCGTATTGTGCCCCCATCAGACCTCAGATCAACAGAATGTGCCCCCATCAGACCTCAGATCAGCCTACTGTGCCCCCATCAGACCTCAGATCAGCGTATTGTGCCCCATCAGACCTCAGATCAGCATATTGTGCCCCCATCAGACCTCAGATCAGCAGAATGTGCCCCCATCAGACCTCAGATCAGCGTATTGTGCCCCATCAGACCTCAGATCAGCGTACTGTGCCCCCATCAGACCTCAGATCAGCGTATTGTGCCCCCATCAGACCTCAGATCAGCGTATTGTGCCCCATCAGACCTCAGATCAGCGTATTGTGCCCCATCAGACCTCAGATCAGCATATTGTGCCCCATCAGACCTCAGATCAGCAGAATGTGCCCCCATCAGACCTCACATCAGCCTACTGTGCCCCCATCAGACCTCAGATCAGCGTATTGTGCCCCCCACCAGACCTCAGATCAGCGTATTGTGCCCCCATCAGACCTCAGACCAGCTTATTGTGCCCCATCAGACCTCAGACCAGCGTATTGTGCCCCATCAGACCTCAGATCAGCGTACTGTGCCCCCATCAGACCTCGGATCAGCCTACTGTGCCCCCATCAGACCTCACATCAGCCTACTGTGCCCCCATCAGACCTCAGATCAGCGTATTGTGCCCCATCAGACCTCAGATCAGCATATTGTGCCCCCATCAGACCTCAGATCAGCAGAATGTGCCCCCATCAGACCTCAGATCAGCAGAATGTGCCCCCATCAGACCTCAGATCAGCGTATTGAGCCCCCATCAGACCTCAGATCAGCCTACTGTGCCCCCATCAGACCTCAGATCAGCCTACTGTGCCTCCATCAGACCTCACATCAGCCTACTGTGCCCCCATCAGACCTCACATCAGCGTATTGTGCCCCCATCAGACCTCAGATCAGCTTAATGTGCTCCCATCAGACCTCAGATCAGCGTATTGTGCCTCCATCAGACCTCAGATCATCGTATTGTGCCTCCATCAGACCTCAGATCAGCAGACTGTGCCCCCATCAGACCTCATATCAGCCTACTGTGCCCCTATCAGACCTCAGATCAGCGTATTGTGCCCCCATCAGACCTCAGATCAGCCCACCCAGCCACATAGGATTAAAATAAAAAACCTTACTTACCTGTTCTGCGCTGCGGCTGCCCTCCGGTCCGCGCTCCGCTCTCTTCCCTGGCCCGCGTGGGCTGATCTCTTCCCTGGCTGGGTGGGCTGATCTGAGGTCTGATGGGGGTCCCTAAATACAAGTGAGCGCTTCCATAATGGAAGCGCTCACTTGTATTCGCCTGATAGTAGGCAAGGTCATCCTTGCTGGGCCCCCCTGAGTCACTGGGCCCGGAGCCGTCGCCCCCCCCTGCCCCCCCGGTAGCTACGCCACTGGTAGCTCCTAATCCGTATCATGCCCATGTGAATTATCAGCAAACACAGTATTGGCCACAGGAACATTATGTTCCCCCTGCACCAGGACCATGCCACTCAGGGCAATTTATCAATCCCCCTGTAACACATAACCAAGGCAATCAGCAAACTCGCAGCACTGGTCGTGGAAATGTATCTGCTGATTTATGAGTAAACAGCTTTATGTTGCAGTTCTTTAAATGTTTTACGTTACTGTTATGGAATTAAGAACAAATGTTGTTTGTACTGAGAATTATCAGACATGTTCATGTCCACATTTTATGTTTTATATTTTGTCCAACATATCTTATTTAGGATTGATGTGTGTAAAATGGACCATGCGCACAACCATTAAAAAATCTAACTTGAAAGCTGCTGATGTGTGAGATATATTCTGTACACACATGTGCCCAATAATAATATACACATAGTACAGAACACAAGTTTATACACACCTTATCATTCACATAGTTTTCGGTATATTCCTGACTATGAAAATTGTAGATTCACACTGAAGGCATCAAAACTATGAATTAACACATGTGGAATTATATATTTAACTCAAAAGTGTGACACCACTGAAAATATGTCTTTTATTCTAGGTTCATCAAAGTAGCCACCTTTTGCTTTGATTACTGCTTTGCACACTCTTGGCATTCTCTTGATGAGCTTCAAGAGGTAGTCACCTAAAATGGGTTTCACTTCACAGGTGTGCCCTGTCAGGTTTAATAAGTGGGATTTCTTGCCTTATAAATGGGGTTGGGACCATGAGGTGTGTTGGGCAGTATATAAAACCAAGCAAAATCTACATGATTTAAACACAACAAAAACCGAACTCAAAATAATAAGACAATATGATTGCTGACAAATTTTTAATTAACGACCACTTGAAACAAAATCACGTTGCCATGGAACTGATCCCTGTGGAGACATGAAATAATCTGCAAAAAAATCCAGAGTACGAAGTCCAGAGTTGGCAGGTCTGGCTGCAGAGTGAAAAACAGAAGGGATGGATGCGTGTGGCAATAAGGACTCTTCATCCAGGTAGATTGCACCATCATAGGTTCGACCAAAATTATGTAAAATAACACAGGCTTTTATAACTTCTTGGACATTTTGGGGCGCCAATTGCATAGAACTTAACAAAACTCGCCACTTGGCAGTCAGGATGCCAAAAGCACATTCAACGTAACGTCTTGCTCTGCTGAGTCGGTAGTTGAATATGCGTCTCTTGGTGTCTAACCCACGTCGAGCAAAAGGGCGCAAAACATTCTGACTCAGTCCAAAGCCCTCGTCAGCCACAAAAACAAATGGTGCAGGTGGGCCCAAAGATCCTGGAAGTAGACATGGCTCTGGCAGATTGAGCTGATTGCTCTGAAGCCGCCGACCCATCCTGGAAGCGCTGAAAATACGTGTATCAGCAGCACTTCCGTAGGCCCCAATGTCTACAATTACAAAACGATATGTGCTGTCAGCAACAGCTAACAGTACAACTGAAAAATAATTTTTGTAATTGTAGTATCGGGACCCAGAGTTTGGTGGCTTTTTTACACGAACATGTTTCCCATCAAGAGCCCCTATGCAGTTCGTAAAATTAGCAGCTTCCTGGAAACCATGTTCAATCTCCAACCACTTCTGCCTTGTAGGTGTGGGCAAGACTGTTTCCCATAGTGTTTCCCAAATATGATGACAGGTCTCCACTACAAGTTTGGCAATTGTTGACTTGCCAAGTAGAAATTCAAAATGCAATGAGGCAAAAGAATTGCCAGTAGCCAGAAACCTGAAAAAATTAAACCAAAAATATAAATTATTAAATATATATTTAAAAAAAACAAAAAAAGGTCAAGGGAAGCTAGCAAAAATAGCACAAACAAAAAGGCATCCCTGCAGAAAGCTCCAAACTATTCAACACTAAAAAACAATCTTTCCAGGCATAAAATGGGGCCAAAGGGGGCGTGGCCTGCACGCTGATGGCGCCGGTCGCATAACTCGCTAGCTCCGCTCTGGGCATCCTAAAACGGCTCATAACGGCTATTTAAGAGACTTTCCACGACCCTTTCTGAGTTTATATATCTCTGCCAGCATGGGGAAACTCAAGAAAAGGCAGCCGCCGAAGAAACTCACCGAGTTCTTTGCTAAACCTCCTTCCGTCAGCCCAGACCGCGCGCCCTCTCCGCCATCTTTGTGCTCCGGGGGAGCCTCACCAGCTTCTACCTCAGGTACTTCGCCGGCAACGTATGTTGCCCAGCCTCTAGCCTCCCCTTCTGTGCCATTAACAGAGGACTCTATGCGCACCATGTTGGCTACTTTACGTTCCTCCCTCAAAGAGGATATGTTGTCGCTACTAAAGGAGTTTCGGCATGAACTCCAAGGCCTAGGGGAGCGCACGTCACATGTGGAGGGGAAAATGGCGGAGTTTGCCGCCTCACACAATGCGCTGATAGACGCTCATGAAGCCCTAGAAGAAGATTTCCTTCAACTTAAAGGCAAAATGCAGGATATGGAGGATCGGCATCGGAGGAATAATGTGAGGCTGAGAGGGATTGCTGAATCAGTGGAGTCTGACGCCCTGGAACCCCTTCTGCAGAACATGCTTAAAACAGTTATTCCCGCAGCATCCGAAATGGACTTACTTATTGATCGTATTCATAGGATACGATGCCACGCGATGTAGTGGCGCGAATCCATTTTTATCACGTCAAGGAAAAATTCCTCAAGGCCTTGCATCAACATCCTGCTCCAACTCCTCTTTTCCAAGGGATCTCGGTCTTTCCTGATCTGTCTGCGGCTACGCTCTCGAAAAGGAGAGAATATGCCCCTATTACCAAAGTTTTGCGTGCCAACCAAGTTCGTTACCGGTGGGGCTTTCTGGTCAAGTTGATTATTACTCATGACGGAATACAATATACCTGCTTGTCTCCGAAAGCTGCTGCGGGCACCTTGCGGGACTTAGGATACATGCCTGAAATCGCGGCGACAGGCCAAGACCCCCTATCTAAGCTGGACAGAATCTCTCCCGATTGGGACACTGCCTGAAGTTTCATCTTGCTCCTACTGGGTCTGTGGAAGATGCCCAGGGGTCGGGACGCGTGAGTGACTGTGCTCTGCATTGACTCCCCCAACCTCTGTTCTTCATCTTTTGAGTAGGGGCCCCTGGACCGTGGTCTCCTTGGACTCCTAATATGTCAGCATGGTTGAATTTGCTGACCTTTGTTGTTTTTTCTATTCTTGTTTGGTTGTTCTCTACTTTTTCTTTTTGTTTCAGGTACAGCCTTCTATGTTCTCCATTACGATTGGCAGTTGTCAATTTTTGCCTTGGCATATGGCCCACTGCTTATTCCCCCGGCTATGTGATGCGGAGCCTACTAGATCTTTTGTGGCTTTACTATGGGGCTGAAGGTATACTCTAATAATGTACGGGGACTTAACTCCCCTTTCCGGCGATCGCAGTTGTGGGCTGATCTCCTCAAATCTCGGTGTGACATTGCCTTGATTCAGGAATCTCACCTGTTGGAGATGGATCAGGTCAGATGTACACATCGACGTTTCCCTCATCTGTACTTCTCTCCGGCTGTTAAAAAGAAAAAAGCTGGTACTTTTATTTGCGTTAATGCCTCGGTAGCCTTCACCTTTCAGGAATGTATAACTGACTCTGCGGGTCGCTATGTTATTCTGTTGTGTCTGATTGATGGGGTTCAATTCACTATTGTATCGGTATATGCACCCAATGTCCGACAGAAGTCTTTTTTGAATAGGCTTTTCAATAAAGTCCTTAAGGTAGCTCGAGGAGCCATAATTATGGGGGGAGACTTTAATATTCCTGTGGACACGGAAGTTGATTGTTGTACCTCAGCTAAATCTAAACGGGAGGATCTCCGTACCACACTTCTGGATTTTCCTTTACACGATATCTGGCGCTATCAGCATGCCAATGAAAGGGGGTTCACTTTTACTTCCAATACTTGCATATCCCAGTCTAGGATAGATTACTTTTTAGTCTCTAGAGACGTACTGCCTAAAGTGGTTGGGTCGGACATTGGGAGCGCTACTTGGACCGACCATGCGCCAATTTCCCTGATCCTTGATACTGGGCTTCCCAACCTGCCTCCTCCTCCGTGGAGACTCAACCCGTATTTACTTACTGATAAACAGCGGGTGGAGGAGTATACAGTCAAACTGCAGGAGTATTTTGACATTAATAATACTTCAGACGTTTCTGTCTCAACCCTTTGGCTTGCTCATAAGGCCTATATGCGAGGAATACTCCTTCAGTCTGCCTCTAGGCTTAAAAAGTGTAGAGAGAGAGTCATCTAGCCTCTGCTATTAAGGAGTTAGAGGTTGCTGATCAACTGTACAAAGCGAATCCTACCCATTCTCAACTAGAGAAAGTCAAGCAACTGCGGATAAATCTCCGTTCACTACTCCTTTACAAACATGACAAAGTGCTCCGGAGACTGAAATCTGCATTTTATCATTCAGGTGATAGGGCGGGAGCATTGTTGGCACGCAGGCTTAAACGTAAAATGGCGGAAAGTAGAATTGATAAGCTACACTACAATAACTCGGTTATTTCTCATCCTCAGGAGATAGCGAACGCTTTTGCATCTTATTATGCTCAGCTATATAATTTGGCGGACGACTCTACCACGCCCCAGCCTACCTCTGACATTATTCAATCTTTCCTGTCATCCTTGTCTCTTCCATCTGTTTCCCCAGACCAACTATCCTCTCTCAATTCTCCTATACTGGAGAGCGAAGTGATTTCTGCTCTCAAATCTACACCCCTTGACAAAGCCCCGGGACCTGATGGGTTCATAACCTCTTATTTTAAAACATTTCAATCGCAGTTAGTTCCTCACCTTTGTACCTTATATAACACTTTTATGACTTCAGGGCATATCCCTTCAGATATGCTTGTTGCCACCATAGTCATTCTCCCTAAGCCTGGTAAGCCCCCTAACACACCCGCCAACTTCCGCCCTATCTTCTTACTAAATGTAGATTTGAAGTTGTATGCCAAAATTTTGGCTATCCGCATTAATGCTACGCATCCTTCTTTGGTCAACCCAGATCAAGTGGGTTTTGTTTCTGGCAGGCAGTGTAGGGACGGGACACGGCGCATGGTCAATCTCATACAAATTGCTGACACCTCTAAAAACCCCACGCTTTTTGTATCCCTTGACGCTGAAAAAGCGTTCGACAGGGTGCACTGGGGATACCTAAGTATGGTCCTTCAGAAATTCGGTTTCTATGGGCCCATTCTTTCGGCTATCCTAGCCCTATATACCACGCCCTCAGCGAAGGTGCTGGCCTCCGGCTTTATGTCCGATAAGTTCAGAATTACCAACGGTACTAGGCAAGGGTGCCCGTTATCACCCCTGATCTTTGCAATGGTAATGGAACCCCTAGCGGAATCCATACGCAGCGACTTACGGATCTCAGGTGTCATTGTCAAGGGCCAATCTCACACCATTGGGTTGTACGCTGACGATGTGATCCTCGCTTTCACCCAACCAGAGACTTCGTTAGCTGCTGCGCTATCTATTATCGCTAGTTTTTCTAGTTGCTCATATTACAAGCTGAATGCTTCCAAAACTAACGTGTTATCTGTTAGGGTATCGGAGGAAGCCGGAGGCCGACTACGGTCCAGTTACCCCTTTCAATGGTCCGCAAAGTCTATCTCATATCTGGGAATTGAACTGACTAACTCCATATCGGACACCCTGTCTACCAATATTACTAACCTGCGTTCGGAATTAAAGAGAGATTATGCTAATATGTCTAAAGTCAATCTCTCCTGGGTTGCTCGTATACAAGCTGCCAAAATGTTCTCTTTGCCAAAGATCTTATATTCTTTTAGGTGTCTACCTCTGATTATCCCTGCAAAGCAGATTGCACTACTTCAGTCGGATCTCATGTCCTTTATATGGCGTAATAAAGGCCCAAGAGTTGTCAAAACTGCGCTTTATCCCCCAATTCGCTTAGGAGGTTTAGGGGTTCCAGATATTTCTAAATATTACTGGGCGAGTCTTGCTGAACAAGCCTTAGAGTGGTGGTCTCCGTCTACCACCCAACAATGGATTAATATAGAGGAGTCGTATACTAAAGCAGCATCTTTGAAAGCACTCCTTGCTGCCCGTACCATTAAACACTTCTCCATTACATTCCCTCTTGCGACAATGCAGGCGACTTGGCTGGCATGGTCCAAAGTAGTGACCACTCAGTTATCTTTCCGAATCCCTATTTCCTGCTTGCCTCTAAGAGCTCTAGAATACCACATTCCCACTATTGCCTTATCTGATTGGGTGACAAGAGGTATTCACTCTGTGAGCTGCCTCTTTGACGGGTCCTTATTAGTGGACTTTGCCACTCTTCACACTAGATACTCGCTACCCAATAACCTGTTTTATCAATATCTGCAGGTGAGGCATCTGTTACAATCAGTTCGTACCCCACCGCCGCAATTGTCAAGCAGTGAACCCATAATTAGGTTTCTCAGTGGTAACTCACTTAAGCGGCCCAAAATTTCTTCTTTCTATTTTCTATCTCTGGATCCCAGCTCAGACAAAAAGCAAACTTACATGGTACGATGGGAGCAGGAACTAGACAAATCTTTCTCTGTCTCTCAATGGCATCTGGCTATGTTCTGGTCATTTCGATGCACTAAATGCATAAACCATATTGAGCAAGCTAGGAAGACGCAGCTCAGATGGTATTTAACGCCCAATAGACTCGCTCATTTGATTCCCGGTTATTCTTCCCTCTGCTGGAGGCAATGCGGTGACATTGGGACTCCCCTGCATATGTGGTGGTCATGCCCCTCTGTTAGACGGTTTTGGTCTACAATAGCAGACCTGATCGTAGAGGTGTCTGATTACAGTATTGTAGCCTGCCCAGACCTGTTTGTGTTAAATATTGGATTGGCGTCTCTCCCTACCACTTGTAGATGGATTATTTTTCATATCTTATCAGCAGCAAGGACCGCCATAGCTAGAAAGTGGAAATTACCAGAGCAACCTCTCCTAGCTGAAGTGGTGCAGTCTGTTAACTTCCATATGCACTGTGAGATGATTTTTGCTTCTAACAAACAATCCAGAATAACCATACACAATCAATGGCTACTCTGGCTGTCCAGCAGGTTTGCTACTCCTCTCCCAGATGGATTCCTGTAACTGAACAGTTCTGCAATATGTCTTGGTGATGAACGACTTTCTGTATGCCATACCTCACTGCTATATGGATCTGTCATACTAATGTGCTCATTATGTCCTTTAGAAGGTACTGTACTGCCTATTTTGTTTTGTCTTTGTTTTTCTGTTATTGGTGCGTTTGTGTACCATGCAACGTTGTTTCTGTCTATTTCATAAAACGAAACTCTCAATAAAAAACTATTGAAACCAATAAAATGGGGCCAAAATTACTTGAAAAACAATATTAAAAAAGTAAACAAAAAAAACAAAAACATGCAAGTTAAAGTAAATAAATGCGATCCCCCAAAAAAAAGGAAGGGTAAAAGCAGACTAATATATATATATATATATATATATATATATATATATAAAACAGTATATATACAGGCATCCAAAAAAAAAAAACACATAAAATTACCTCAGAGTCACAAGAAGTCGCTCCTCAGCAGAAATGGAACGCCGCAAACAGGTGTCAGAATAGGTTAGGTGTGGCCGTAGTTTCTCCAAAAACATATCAAACGACCGAATGGAGAGCCGACAGAACGCCACAAACTTGTCAGGATGCATGCGAAGGTCATCATAGAGGGTATGGAAATTACCTTTGGTTTCCCTCTGAGCAACAATAGGATGAACCCACATCCTCCGACGCCTCTGCGGTTCATCCAAAACATGAAAACGACACTGACCAAAGCGACATGAAATAAGCCAGGCAATTAAAACCTGCCCAACAGAAGCAGAACACATTGTACTAGCAGACCTAGCCAAGGAAAATGCACAACTAGTACAGACAAGTTCAGGGGGCTGGAGAAAAAGGCATTAGAATGCACATATGCACAGGTTTATATAAGGCCACAATCAATTATTAGGACAAAAAGAAAAACCTGTTTCATGAGCTACGTCCGTAAAAAACGGATGCCATACGGACTGTAAAATACGGAAACACGGATGATCCACGGATCCGTCACGGAAATAATCACGGAATACACATGTCCGTGATTTTCACGGACGCTAAATAACACGGAAATGTAGACGAGGCCTAAGGGGTAGATCTTGTAATGTTTTTATAGAACAGGTTGTTACAGACACAGCACTTTTTATGAGCCAAGGTGACAAATTGATGTTTTGTCACAGTGTTTATTATTTTTTGTGTGGGGACCTGATGAGGTGAGACAGGGAGCCCTCCCCCCCCCCCCCTGCAAACCCCATACATGCCTCGATCAGCACCCGATATTACACTTTTTGTGAGGCAAGGTAACAAAAAATGGCAATTTTGGCACAGTTTTTTTTTTACAGCGTTTACCTGGGGGTTAGATCATGTGATATTTTTATAGAGCAGGTCGTTACAGATGCAGCAATACCTAATATGTCTATTTTTTACATTTTTCTTCAGTTTTACACAATGAAACCATTTTTGGGAAAAATGTTTTTGTGTTGCCATTTTCTGAGAGCCATACTTTTTGAATTTTTCTGCCGATTGTCCTGTGGGGGCTCATATTTTTCAAGATAAAGTGACGTTTTCATTGGTACTATTTTGGGGTACAAAGTTATTTTTGATCACTTTATATTGCACTTTTTATGAGGCAAAGTGACCAAAAATAGCTGTTTTTGCACAGTTTTTTATTTTATTTTACGGTGTTCATCTGAGGGGGTAGATCACATTATATTTTTATAGAGCAGGTCACTACAGACACAATACCTAATATGTCTAATTTTTTTAATTTTTGTTCACTTTTACATAATGAATCCATTTTTGAAAGAGCATTTTCTGAGAGCATTATTTTTTTTTTTCTGCTGATGGTATTGTGTGGATGAGGTGATGTTTTCATTGGTACCATTTTGGGGTACAATATTTAATTTTTGATTGCTTTATATTATAGTTTTTGTGAGGCAAAATGACAAAAAATTGCTGTTTTGGCACAGTTTGGTTTTTTACAGCATTTGCCTGAAGCGATCATGTGATATTTTCACAGAGTCAGTCGTTACAGACACAGCAATGCCTAATATATCTATTTTTTTCTATATTTTACAATTGTGGGAGACTTGATTATGAGAAAGGGGCACTTTTTTCTTTACTTGAAACTTTTTTTTTTTTTTACTTTGCAACACACATTTTATTTTTGTCCCACTGTGTATTATACAGCATTAACTGTCAGCATTACACTGACAGAGTGCATATGACACCCTGGAGGCAGGGACTCATTAGGCTTCTGTAGCTGACAGGCTACAATGCCTATGTCAGGGGTGGGGAACCTCCGGCCCACAGGATCATCTCATGTGGCCCCAGCCCCCTGCCAAAGCACAAAGTGAAAATGCTAATGACTGCTTTCATTATGGAAGGTATAGCGGGAGGTATAGGATGATGAGAACAGCACTTTACTGGCTGTACTCACCTTCCCTGGTCTTCTTCCGGTCCCACTCTCTGTCCTGACACGTACAATGTCAGGACGTGCGCTGTCAGGTCACAATACAGCACTGCGGTGAGAAGACCAGGAAGGGTAAATGAATCTGCCAAGTGTCAGTGCAGTCCTGAGAGGTATGTTTATTTATTTAAGTGTCTGATTTGATGCTGGGGGTGGAGTCTGACAGGGGTTGATCTCAGGCTAATGGAGGCTGGGGTGGGTCTGATCTGAGGCTGAGGGGGTTCTGATCTAAGGCTGGGGAGGTGTCTGATCTAAGGCTAGGGAGGTGTCTGATCTGAGGCTGGGGCGTCTGATCTAAGGCTGGGGGTCTGATCTGAGGCTGGGGGTCTGATCTAAAGCTGATGTAGGCTGGGAGGTCTGATAGGAGGCGGATGAAGGTGAGGGGAAAGATCTGAGATGGAGAAAGGGACAAAAGCAGGGACAGTTGCGAAGGAAGAGGCAGGGCGAGCTAAAGCTGGGTGAACCCCTCTCTGGAACCCCCTGGGATTACTTGGCTGCCATTAATGCCAAATAAACAACTAAATACTAGAGATGAGCGAGCATACTCGTCCAAGCTTGGTACTCGTTCGAGTATTAGGGTACTCGTAAGTACTCGCAGCTCGGACGAGTAACTTGCCATACTCGAGGAAATGGCAACTTCCGCATCGTGCTTTTCTGGCTCCTAAAAACACAGCCAATCACAAGCCAGGAGACTCTACAGTACACCCAGCATCACGTGGGGCATGTCGATAGCAGGGGTTGGCTGGCCTGATCAGGTGACCCTGGAATATACTACCGACTGGCTCTCGGCTCAGATGCCGTCTGGATGTCGTTAGGGATAGAGCTGCTGCCTTTCAGGGACAGTGTTAGGGCCTGCATTTAGTTGTCTGTTAGGCAGGGATCACCCACAAAGAACCCAACAGCCCTTCTAAGGGCTAGAAGACATTTTATTTATTTATTTTTTGTCACTTGGCTGGCTGGCACTAGTAGTGCAGCTATCGCCATATCTAACCCTGTTTTTTTTTTTTTTTCTATCTCGGTGATACAAATCCATTGCACACAGCACTGTGGAACCATTCTGTGTGTCACAGTTCAGCACTGACTCACTCCAATCCATATATACTGTCCAGGTGACACTTTCTGTACGTCACACAATACAACCAAGCCATTTGCTACCAATATCATCTACCGCTTGATCCAGAAAATTCTCTGTGTGACATTTGTCTGGGTCGCAGACTAATAGTTCAGTTGTTTTAGCTCAGTGATACAAATCCATTTTACTCAGCTACGTGTAACCTTTCTGTGTGTCACAGTTCAGCACATTCGCTCCCATCCGTATATACTGTCCAGGTGACACTTTCTGTACATCACACAATACAACCAAGTCATTTGCTACCAATATCATCTACCGCTTGATCCAGAAAATTCTCTGTGTGACATTTGTCTGGGTCGCAGACTAAATAGCCACCGTTAAGAGGGTGTCAGTCAGTTCTACCATATTTCCTGCACGTCACGTTCCCAAAAAAACAAAATATAAAAAAAAAAAAAATTATTAGTTCAGTTGTTTTAGCTCAGTGATACAAGTCCATTTTACTCAGCTTTGTGTAACCTTTCTGTGTGTCACAGTTCAGCACATTCGCTCCCATCCGTATATACTGTCCAGGTGACACTTTCTGTACGTCACACAATACAACCAAGTCATTTGCTACCAATATCATCTACCGCTTGATCCAGAAAATTCTCTGTGTGACATTTGTCTGGGTCGCAGACTAAATAGCCACCGTTAACAGGGTGTCAGTCAGTCCTACCATAGTTCCTGCACGTTACGTTCCCAAAAAAACAAAATTGTAAAAAAAATATAAAAAACAAATATAAAAAAAATATATTTTTTCAGTTGTTTTAGCTCAGTGATACAAATCCATTTTACTCAGCTTTGTGTAACCTTTCTGTGTGTCACAGTTCAGCACATTCGCTCCCATCCGTATAATCTGTCCAGGTGACACTTTCTGTACGTCACACAATACAACCAAGTCATTTGCTACCAATATCATCTACCGCTTGATCCAGAAAACTCTCTGTGCGACATTTCTCTGGGTCGCAGACTAAATAGCCACCGTTAACAGGGTGTCAGTCAGTTCTACCATATTTCCTGCACGTCACGTTCCCAAAATAACAAAATATAAAAAAAAAAAAATTATTAGTTCAGTTGTTTTAGCTCAGTGATACAAATCCATTTTACTCAGCTACGTGTAACCTTTCTGTGTGTCACAGTTCAGCACATTCGCTCCCATCCGTATATACTGTCCAGGTGACACTTTCTGTACGTCACACAATACAACCAAGTCATTTGCTACCAATATCATCTACCGCTTGATCCAGAAAACTCTCTGTGCGACATTTCTCTGGGTCGCAGACTAAATAGCCACCGTTAACAGGGTGTCAGTCAGTTCTACCATATTTCCTGCATGTCACGTTCCCAAAAAAACAAAATTGTAAAAAAAATATAAAAAACAAATATAAAAAAAAATATATTTTTTCAGTTGTTTTAGCTCAGTGATACAAATCCATTTTACTCAGCTACATGTAACCTTTCTGTGTGTCGCAGTTCAGCACATTCGCTCCCATCCGTATATACTGTCCAGGTGACGCTTTCTGTACGTCACACAATACAACCAAGTCATTTGCTACCAATATCATCTACCGCTTGATCCAGAAAACTCTCTGTGCGACATTTGTCTGGGTCGCAGACTAAATAGCCACCGTTAACAGGGTGTCAGTCAGTCCTACCATAGTTCTTGCACGTCACGTTCCCAAAAAAAAGAAAATATAAAAAAAAAAAATTTTTTCAGTTGTTTTAGCTCAGTGATACAAATCCATTTGACTCAGCTGCGTGTAACCTTTCTGTTTCTCAGTTCAAAACATTCGCTCACATCCGTATATACTGTCCTGGTGACACTTTCTGTACGTCACTTAATTCTACCGGACTTAATTTTTTTTTTTTTTTTATCATACACCTATATACAAAAAATGTTGAACCTCAGGGCTAAGGGTCGAGGGCGAGGGCGTGGGCGTGGGCATTCAATTACTGCAGGGGGCAGAGGCCGTGGTCCTGGGCAGGGTGAGGCAGTATCTGCTGATGAGGGAGCTGTGGAACGCCGCAGAGTTACACTCCCTAGCTTCATGTCTCAACTTACAGGGACACGTGGTAGAGGACTGTTGAAACCACAACAGTGCGAACAGCTGATCTCGTGGATTGCGGACAATGCTTCAAGTAATTTGTCCACCAGTCAGTCTTCCACGCAGTCCACCCACGTTACCTAAGGGAGCACTCCTATGGCTCCTCCACCTCAACCTCCTTCCCCCCAGTCTGCCCCCTCCCAGGAAAATTTGGAATGTGATCCCTCATACTCTCAGGAACTGTTTTCTGGACCCTTCCCAGAGTCACAAACCACTTCTCAGGTTGCTGCTGACCTCGTTCCCGATGCCCAAGTTTTCCAACTGTCGCAGTCTGTGGGTGATGATAATGACAATGTTGAGTTAGTGGAAGAAGTTTGTAAAGAGGTGTCGGACGATGAGGAGACACGGTTGTCAGACAGTGGTGAAGTTGTTGTTAGGGAAGGAATTCCGAGGGGGAGCAGACTGAGGAATCGGAGGATGATGAGGTGACTGACCCAAGCTGGGTTGATATGCCGAGTGAAGACAGTGCTTCTGAGGCGGAGGCGAGTGCTGCACCAGAACAGGTTGTAAGAGGCAGTGGTGTGGCCAGAGGGAGAAGCAGGGCCAGAGCTGGTGCATCAGCAGCAACTGTTCCACGTAGTGAAGCTCCCGTGGCGAGGCCTAGATGTTCGCAAGTCTGGAGGTTCTTTAAAGAAAGTGAGGATGACCGATGGACTGTGGTGTGCAACCTGTGCCACACCAGGATCAGCAGGGGTGCCACCACTACTAGCCTAACCACCACCAGCATGCGCAGGCATATGAGTGCTAAACACCCCACTCAATGGAACCAAGGCCGTTCACCACCTCCTGCGGGTCACACCACTGCTCCTTCCCCTGTGTCACTCGCTGCCTCTGCTAGTCAACCCCCCGCGTCACTCGCTGCCTCTGCTAGTCAACCCCCTGCCCAGGATCCCGGCACGAGCGCCCCCCGCCGGAAAACCACACCTTCGCCTCCACGATCCTCCACAGCGTCCACCAACGTGTCCCAGTGCAGCGTTCAGCTGTCTTTACAGCAGACGCTGGAGTGCAAGAGGAAATACAGTTCCACCCACATGCCCAAGCCCTCAACGTCCACATCTCCAAATTGCTTAGCCTGGAGATGCTGCCCTATAGGCTGGTAGAGACCGAGGCCTTTCGAAATCTCATGGCCGTGGCTGCCCCTCGGTATTCCGTCCCCAGCCGCCACTATTTTTCCCGATGTGCCGTCCCAGCCCTACACCAGCACGTGTCACAGAACATCATCCGTGCCCTGACCAACGCTGTTTCTGAGAAGGTCCACCTAACCACGGACACGTGGACAAGTGCTGCCGGGCAGGGACACTACATCTCACTGACGGCACATTGGGTTAACTTGGTGGAGGCTGGGACCGAGAATGACCCTGGGGCCGCTCATGTACTGCCCACACCGAGGATTGCGGGGCCTACCTCGGTCACGGTCTCTCAGACGTACTATGCCTCCTCCTCCTCCTCCGACCCCTCCTCCTCCACCGAATTACCATCCGTGGGCGCGGCGCCTTCAGTCGGTAGCTCTAGGCGCAGCAGCAGTGCCGTGGGTAAGCGCCAGCAGGCGGTGCTCAAACTGCTGAGCTTAGGTGACAAAAGGCACACCCCCCAAGAGCTGTTACAGGGCATCACTGCGCAGACCGATGTATGGCTGGCACCGCTGAACCTCAAGCCAGGCATGGTTGTGTGTGACAACGGGCGTAACCTGGTGGCGGCTCTGCAACTCGGCAGACTGACACATGTGCCATGCCTGGCCCACGTGTTCAATCTTATAGTTCAGCGGTTCCTCAAGACATACCCCAATCTGTCTGATTTGCTCACCAAGGTGCGCCGCATCTGTGCACATTTCCGCAAGTCTAGCACAGATGCTGCCACTCTCAGGGCAGCGCAGCGCCGCCTACAACTGCCCGCTCACCGACTGTTGTGCGACGTGCCCACGAGATGGAATTCCACATTAAACATGTTATCCAGAGTTTACTAGCAGTGCAGAGCGATTGTAGACTGACAGATGTCATCTTCCACCAGAACTGGTAGTCAGGTCTCTCAGATTCCTCAAGTCTACAATGAGGAGTGGACGTGGATGTCTGATATCTGCCAGGTGTTGAGCAACTTTGAGGAGTCAACACTGATGGTCAGCGGCGATGCCGCCATTATCAGCCTCACCATCCCGCTGCTTTGCCTGTTGAAAAAATCACTGCTCAGCATCAAGTCGGATGCTTTGCGCTTGTCACAAGAGACGGTGGAGGAAGATACGTCGCTTGATAGCCAGAGCACCCTCCGGTCTGTTTCTCAGCGCGTATCGGAGGAGGGGGATGAGGATGAGGAGGAAGAGGAGGAGAATGTCGGCGAGATAGTAGAGGGTACCAGTGCTCAGTCCTTAACTCTTGAGCGTGTATGGGCTGAAGAGGAGGACTTGGAGGAGGAGGAGGAGGAGGAGGAGGAAATGGAGAGTCAGGTCAGTGAGGAGAGGGAATTCTTGCGTGTTGGGACTCTGGCGCACATGGCACACTTCATGTTAGGCTGCCTATCCCGTGACCCTCGCGTTAGAAGAATTTTTTCAAACACCGATTACTGGGTGTTCACTCTCCTGGACCCACGGTACAAGCAGAACCTTTCAACTCTCATCCCTGCAGAGGAAAGGAGTATGAGAGTGAATAGGTATCAACAGGCCCTGGTGCACAAGCTGAAACAATTCTTCCCATCTGACGCCGCTAGCGGCAGAGGGCATGGTTCTGTGGGCCAAGTAGCGGGGGAGAGGAGGCGAGCAGGCAGCTTGTCCAGCACTGGCAGGGGAACGCTCTCCAAGGCCTTTGCCAGTTTTATGTCACCCCAGCAAGACACTGTCACCTGTCCCCAGTCTAGGCAGAGTAGGGGGGAGCTGTACAGAAAGATGGTGAGGGAGTACCTAGCTGACCATACCAACGTCCGGACCGATCACTCTGCTCCATACAACTACTGGGTTTCAAAGCTGGACACGTGGCCTGAACTGGCGCTGTACGCCTTGGCGGTGCTGGCCTACCCTGCCGCTAGCGTTCTGTCAGGGCGGGTATTCAGTGCAGCTGGTGGCGTCATCACCGATAAGCGTACACGCCTGTCAACTGACAGCGCTGACAGGCTGACGCTTATTAAAATGAACAAAGCCTGGATTTCACCGGAATTCAAATCTCCTCCGGGGGAAAGCAGCTAAAGATTTAAATAACTTATGTATCCGATTCCTCCTCTCTACTCCTCCTCCTACTCCTCCTCCATATCGTCTTTGCCTAATGCTGACCCAAAAAATGCCATTTTTTAGAGGTCCAACTGGCACTCTTTTAGCACAATTTTTCAGGAGGGCCCCCTACAGGCCCTCTCTTCAAACAATTTTTCAGGAGGGCCCCCCTACAGGCCCTCTATTCCAACAATTTTTCCAGAGGTCCACCTACAGGCCCTCTATTCCAACAATTTTTCCAGAGGTCCACCTACAGGCCCTCTATTCCAACAATTTTTCCAGAGGTCCACCTACAGGCCCTCTATTCCAACAATTTTTCCAGAGGTCCACCTACAGGCCCTCTATTCCAACAATTTTTCCAGAGGTCCACCTACAGGCCCTCTATTCCAACAATTTTTCCAGAGGTCAACCTACAGGCCCTCTATTCAAACAATTTTTCCGGAGGTCCACCTACAGGCCCTCTCTCCAATTCCAGTTCCAAGTTTTATTTGCGCATACTGCATACATTTTTATTTCTGGGATAGGTGTGAAAAATAATATTACTTGCGAATCTATATTGCCAAACATTGGATACGGTAGCAAGTAGAAGACCAAACACATGCTGCTCACAGGGTTCTGCAAATTCCTGTTCCACCCGCAAATTCCTTGTCCACAATGTCATGGAGGACGAGGTTCTGTGGATGAGCAACAAGTCCTTCTGTACTGAAATCGCTGACAAAGTCTCCATCTAAGAAGCTACAGACCATTGTGGAGAGAGCGGCACAGCTTGCCATCAAAGTGAGGAACCCCAACGCCAGACTGCGCAGAGAAGATAACGAATAAATATCTCCAGCCTGCCCCCCCACCTACAGGCCCACTCTCCAAACAATTGACGTCTTTTTCCTATCTTTCTCTCTCTCCAAACTATTTTTCCAGATAGCTGCCATACACGGTATTAAACTGAGAAGAATACAGAGAACACATGCTACACTTGATCAAGTTCATAATTTACGACTGTACCGCTTGATGCAACAGTTTTCAAAAATCCATTCTGGCTGTTGTCACCACCACACACGCTAGCCCAGGGGGCACTCCTCTGGCTCTTTCAGCGAAACCTCCTTGCCTCACCCTGCCCCCCCCCACCTACAGGCCCACTCTACAAACAATTTAGCCGGATAGGGGACGTATCCGAAGTTGTACTCATGTTTGTTTTTGTTCTTCTTTTATCTGCCTCCTGACTTGTGATAGGCAGAGCATGGACACGTCCCCTTAGCTGCAGTGGGAAAGACACTCCCCTGGCCAGAGCAAGCTTTTTTTCCCTTTTCCGTGTTCGAAATATCCATTAAATATAGGGTCCCAAGATAGGGGACGTATATGGTATTAAACTGAGAAGAATTGATACCATACGGGTTAAAGCAACAGTTTTCCCAAATCCATCTGGCTGTTGTCACCACCACACACGCTAGCCCAGGGGGCACTCCTCTGGCTCTTCCAGCGAAACCTCCTTCTTGCCACATTTCAGGCTTCAAACAAAAAGATTTAACATTTTAAATTTTTGGTGAAGAATCAACAACAAGTGGGTCACAATTGTGAAGTGGAACGAAATTTATTGGATCATTTAAACTTTTTTTTGTAATAATAAAACTGAAAAGTTGGGCGTGCAAAATTATTCGGCCCATTTACTTTCAGAAAACTCACTCCAGAAGTTCATTGAGGAACTCTGAATGATCGAATGTTGTCCTAACTGATGAAGATACATAGAATCCACCTGTGTGTAATCAAGTCTCCATATAAATGCACATGCTCTGTGATAGTCTCAGGGTTCTGTTTAAAGCACAGAGAGCATCATGAAGACCAAGGAACACACCAGGCAGGTCCGTGAGAGTCCGTCCGAGAAAAGCACCCCATAATTTGTTACCCATTTTCTCCTGAATACAGCAACATCCCATATGTGGTGATAAACTGCTGTGGGGGCAGATGGCAGGACTCAGAACAGAAGGAGCGCCATATGGATTTTGCAGCACAGATTTTGATGGATTGGTTTGCGGGAGCCATTGATTTTTATTTTTTTGAGTTATTGTCTAAAGTGGGGGCTCATTTTTTGCGGGATGAGGTGACATTTTCATTGGTACCCTTTGGGGGTACATAAGACTTTTTGATCGGTTGGTATTACACTTTTTGTCAGTCAATGTGAAAAAAATGCTTTTGTGCTGCCACTTTCTAACTGTCCTATTTTTTTTTATTTTTCTGGCGATTGTCTTAGGTATGGTCTCAATTTTTGCGGGACAAGATGACGGTTTTATTGGTACCATTTTGGGGTAAATACACCTTTTTGATTGCCTGCTATTACACTTTTTGTGAGGCAAGGTGACAAAAAATGGCTGTTTTGGCATAGTTTTTTTTACATTTTTTTTTACAGCGTTCACCTGAGGGGGAATATAATGTGATATTTTTATAGAGCAGGTTGTTACAGACGCTGTGATACCCAATGTGTCTAACATTTTATGTTTGTTAAGTTTTACACATTAGATGCATTTTTGAACAAAATTAAATCTTGTTTTAGTGCTGCCATTTTCAGAGAGCCATATTTTTTTTATTTTTCGGGTGATTGTCTTAGGCAGGGTCTCATTTTTTGCGGGACGAGATGATGGTTTGATTGGTACCATTTTGGTGTACATACGCTTTTTTTGATCACGTGGTATTACACTTTTTGTGAGGCAAGAGGGAAAAAAATGGCTGTTTTGGCCTAGTTTTTTTTTCTCATTTTTTTTTACAGAATTCACCTGGGGGGGCCATTTAATGTAATATTTTTATAGAGCAGGTTGTTACGGACGTGGCAATATCCAATATGTCTAACATTTTTATTTTTGGTAAGTTTTACACTTTAGATGCATTTTTGAACAAAATAAAATCTTTTTTTGTGTTGCCATATTCTGAGAGCCATATTTTTTTTATTTTTTGGGCAATTGTCTTAGGTAGGGTATCGTTTTTTGCGGGACCGAGATGACGATTTGAGTAGTACCATTTTGTGGTAAATACGCCTTTTTGATCGCGTGGTACTACACTTTTTGTGGGGGAAGGTGACCAAAAAATGGCTGTTTTGGGACTTTTTTTGTTGTTTTTTTTACTGCGTTCACCTGTCAGGGTGGATCATGTGATATTTTTATAGAGCCGGTCTTTTTTTTACTTTTTTGGGGGGAAAATGGCGTTTGTTTGTTTTTTACTTGAAACTTCTATTATTTTTTTTAACTTTATTTTTTAATTTTTTTTCATTTTTTTAACTTTTGGGGTCTGATCCTCTTTACAATGCATTACAATACTTCTGTATTGTAATGCATTGACTGGAAGTGCATTACAAACAGTAATACACTTCCAGCTTACTGCCTGTGAGATCCAGGGGGGGTGGATCTCACAGGCTTCTGTAGATGGCAGCCGGATGCCTAAGGAGGCATCCGGCTGCCATCTAAGCCATCGGGTCCCGGTCACAGCACCGCGGGGACCCGATGGACACCTCGCACACCACCCTGACATGCCGCACACCTCATGTGGCGCGGTCACAGCTGGACCCCCGCCGCTGATCGGGGGGGCGCAGCTCCTGCACCCGCCCGATCAGCGCGCCGTAGTACTACGGCGCTGGGTGGCAAGTCCCTTCCCGCAGCGCCGTACATGTACGGCGCTGGTCGGGAAGGGGTTAAAGGGAATCTGTCATCAACTTTATGCTGCCCATACTAACAGCAGAATAAAGTAGAGACAAGTAAGTTGATCAATGAGCTGCGAGGCAGTAAGTAAAGAGCCACTTCTCAGAAAATCATGCAGGCGGGTTAGGGAATGAGACCTCCACTATGAAAAGGATAAGGCATTCTCTCCAGCTGGGAACACAGGGTTATATAATAAAGGGGTAAGGGGTGCAAGTCTTGATTGAAGCTTATACTTAAAGGGGTATTCCCATCACAGACAATGGGGACATATGCGCGGCCACTGGTCCCATTCATTTCTATGGGGCCAACCGAAATAACCGAGCTATTCGGCTATGGCGGCCCCATAGAAATGAATGGAGGGCGGCTGCGTATGCGCAGTGCGCCCTCCTCAACTTTCCCCGTTCCATTCTACGTGTAGGTGTGATATGCCCCCATTGTCTATTATGGTAAAACCCCTTTAAATCTCTCTGTTCTCCAGAGTTGTAACAAATAGAAGGAGAGAAGAGATCTTGATTTCACCATATTTTAGGAATGGGATCAAGGGTGGGAACTTAAAGTGGCCCTGGAAAAATTACTAAAAGTGGCCCCATTTTGTAGTTGGATCCAAATTGATGGAATGCAAGGCCAGTAATACTATATTTTGGCACATTATATAACCCCACAGAGCCAAATACCAGAGTGCATCACAAAATACATCCCCAGTAGCCAGTCGTGAGGAGGGCCCAGGCGGCCCCCTGGGCATTGGCCCACCGGGAAATTTCCCTGTAAGGTCTATGGCCAATCCGCCCCTGAATGGGATCAATGGACCAAAAAAGCACTGCTAAGAGAACAGGAGCCAACAATTTAGATTCCAATTTGACCCAGCTCAGAACCCATGACAGAAACTATAATACTTAATAAAGTTGGGCAAAGAGAGGCCTCCTATTCGTTTGTGTAGGCACATAGTTGTCACTTTAATCCGAGGTCTCCTATTCGCCCAAATAAATCTAGCGATAGCTTTATGCAGGTCGTGAAGAACATTTACAGGGAATGGAGTTTGCAAGGCCACGGAGGAGGGACATCATTTTAACAGTATGGATTCTGCCAAACCAGGACAGCATGGGCGTATCCCATTTAGTCAGGTCAGCTTTGATGGAGTGGAACATGGGGGGATAATTAGCCTGATAGATACCTTCTAATGTGGGGGTTAAAAACATCGGGGTGTCCCTACGGGTGACAAACCTGAAATCTGATTCCAATAGGCTGGTCATAGATGGCAGGGAATTACAATACATGGCCTCAGATTTGGAAGCATTGATTGGCAGTCCGGAGACTTTTGAGAAGTCGTCCAACAACTTCCACAGGTTGGGTACAGAGACTAAGGGATTAGTCAGGGTCAAAAGCGAATCATCAGCAAATAAATTGACTTTATACTCCTGTGAGTACATCCTAACTCCAGAGATATCTAAATTGTTTCTTATGAGGTTGGCTATAGGTTCCATAGCAATAGCAAAAATTGTCAGCGATAGGGGACACCCCTGACGCGTCCCTCTGTGGATTGGTATTGCAGATATGTGGGTCAAGGGTAACTTGAGAAATGCCTGTGGATGTGAGTAAATAACATGAAGTGCATCCACAATTGGACCCTTTTCACCCCATAGTGTGCAAGACCTCAAACATATGATCTCAAGAAAGACTGTCAAAGGCCTTCTCTATGTCTAAGGAGAGAACCATAACAGGTTTGCAGTGTGTATTAGACCAATGTAAGAAATCAAGAAGTTTATGTATATTATCTGGGGACTTGCGGCCAGGGATGAAACCCACCTGGTCAGTGTCAACCAGATCAGGGAGCATTTGGTTCAGGCAGCGAGCTAATATAGCTGTGAAGATCTTAGTATCAATATTTAATAAGGAGATGGGGCGGTAATTAGCTGGCGAGAGGGCTGTTTTCTTGGGCTTGGGTATGACAGTTATTAGGGCATCCAAATACTCAGCCGGCACCTCCCGGCCTTGCAAAATATAGTTACAGAGGGCGCAGATATGGGGGAAGAGAATAGTGAGATACTTCTTATAGTACATAGCCGTTAGGCCAGCGCGGCCAGATGCCTTGCCCTGAGTAAAGTCACAAAACGTTAGCTCTACTTTGGGTAAAGAAACTGGTCTGTTCAAGCCCAAGAAGGCCTCAGAGGAGAGGGTGGGGAGCCTTGCCCTAGCCAGAAAATCAGAAATGACTGCAGAGGCAACGGGCGATCTTTTCCTATAGAGGGATTACAAAAACTGAGAAAACCTGATATATCCGATTAGGATTGGATGTGGTCTGGCCATCTCCAGTTTGAATCCTAAATACTTGGTTGATACGTTGTACGTCCCTGAGTTAGCGAGCCAGTAACTTATCTGGTTTGTTAGCCCATTTGTAATAGCGAGCACAGGTCCAGCGCAAAGCTTGCTCTGTTTTATGGGATAACAAAGAGTCAAGTTGTAGTCTGGTGATACAAGGAAGGCCATTGCTGATAAGCATAGGCTAATTGGGACAGTTTGTCTTCTAGTCTTGACTGGGCCAGACCCTGTTCGCTTTTTTGTCTCAAGGCCAGAGCAAAGAGTTTACTCTAATGAAGGCTTTATGGGAAAGCCACACCCATGGCGGAGAAGGGTCTCTGCCCAACTCCTCAGCAACCTGCGAATAAATCAGGGGAGATCAGTTAATAAGGCCTCATTCAATCTCCAGGCATAGAGTAAGAACCCTTTCGGGGTAAAATCGAATACTGATAATACCATATCATGATCTGACCATGAGCAGACAATATGTCTAGAATACTATAAATGTTTAAGTGTGTGTTTCGAGGCCAGGATCATATCAATTTTAAAATAATGGTAATGGGAGCTGGAGAAGAAAGTGTAAACCCCTCTGAGGTCCATTGTGCTCCCACCAGGTGTCAATCACAGAGATTGCATTTAATCAGAGATAAGCCGCCTCTGCGCCCCTGAACGCCGGGATAGGGAAGGGTGGGATCTATCTAGCGATACATTCAGAACAAAGTTAGGCTACTTTCACACTAGCGTCTTTAAATTCCGGTATTGAGTTCCGTCAGGAGCTCAATACCAGAAAAACGCTTCAGTTTTGTCCCCATTCATTGTCAATGGGGACAAAACTGAACTGAAGACAACGGAATGCTCCTGAAAGCATTCCTTTCCGTCTTCAGACCGGAGAACAAACCGCAGCATGCTGCGGTTTTCCCTCTGGTCCAGGCATCCGCACCAAGACGGATCCGGAATGACCCCCAATGCAAGTCAATGGGGACGGATCCGTTTGGTGTGACCAACATGGTAAAGGGATCCGCCCTCCATTGACTTTCAATGGAGTTCAGGACGGATCCGTCACCACATACAGACAGACAGACAGACAGACAGACATACATACACATACACACAAACACATACATACTTACATACTCCAGGCAGGCAGGCCGCACGTCTTCCTGCCCAGGAGGCGTGCCGCTATGACGATTCCCTACAGCGCCCAGCAGAGGGCGCTGTGGGGAATCTTCATAGCTACGCGCCTCCTGGGCGTGAAGACGTGCGGCCTGCCTGCCTGCAGTATGTAAGTATGTATGTGTTTGTGTGTATGTGTGTGTATGTCTGTATATGGTACTGTGTGACATGTGTGGGGCCAGAACGCGGTTCCGGTCCCACACATGTCCCTGCACCAGTCCGGATCCGACGGCACCCTTCACCTACCGGATCCGGACTGCCGCTAGTGTGAAAGAGGCCTTAAAGTCACCACATCACAACAGAACAACTGGTATTCTAAAGGTTCGATAATGGTAGCCAGATTGTGGAAAAAGGGGATTTTCACTTCATTAAACGTGCCAACCAATATTAGATATTGCCCTTCTGGATCTCTAATGACTTTATCAACGTGCAACGGAAAGGAGCGATGAATTAGAACAGTGACTCCCCTGGATTTAGTCGGGAAGGTGGCCATATAGAAGGTGGGGTAATGTTGGTGAAAATACTTAAGGGACTATAGAGGGGTAAAGTGAGATTCCTGGAGATAGAGTACATCTTGGGATTGTATAACGTAATGTAAAAAGGCTTTTCTACGCTTGGAAGGGGAATTAAAGCCCCTCACATTATGGGAGAGTTTACGACATATAATAGATGGAAGTAAGGATTTTGTAATAGAGGGCATGCATCAGGCGTCTACTTAAGATTATCCCCGTACCTAGCGCCTTCCATCCCCACCTCAACAGAGACAGTAACTGAGTAACTGAAGGCTCGTTAGAGACCATATGTGCTGCAGTAGATCAAAAAGAGAACATTAAAATAGAAACTAAACAAAGGAACCATATCAAGCTGCCAACATGCAGCAAAAGTTATATAAAGCAATAGGACTACTGGTCTGGGTGGAGTGATCTGACATCCAGATCCTCGAGTCCAGAAAAAGGTGGGCGGCATGATAGTCCAAGAGACTGTACCACCTAGAGAGGAAAATAAAAGGGGTTAGTGAAAAAAAAAATTGGCAGTATAGTAGCGGGAATGCATCTGAAAGGTCAGTGAGAAGGGGAATCCCCAACGGTATTTCACTTGTGCCTTTTGCAGTGAGAGAGTCACGGGCCGCGTTGCCCTAAAGTTGCAGGGGCTAGATCAGCAAACAAAAAGGCTGTATTAGGTAGACCTGGGAGTATGGAAAGGTTTTGTGCTGCACCCAGGATCTGCTCCCGAATTTCTGGATAGTGGAGTTTTAGGATTACATCCATGGAAAGGGAAGAGCAGCACATCAAGCTGTGGGAGGAGGGCCTTGAATAGAGCAGTCGCCATATCAGATAGAGTAGTAATAGTCTCTGGACCCCCTTGAATATGTAAATTTGCCCTCCTGGAGCAATTTTCCAGATCCTCAAGCTTCAATTCCAGGGCTTCTAACTCACCCCACCCCACCTAACTCACCCCACTTCCACCACCCTCTGTCCCAAGTCCTGTAGTTGCCTGGTAAATTCAGCGACCGCTTGGGACAATTCGTCCCTAAATACCTGCTTAAAGTTAGCAAGGAGATCCTCCTGATAGTGTGCAGCTTGTGGAGGAGAAGCCTGGAGTGAAGACGGCGGCGGTGGCGAGGCGGAATCATCGCTGCATGCAGGTGAGGTGGATCCGTTATCTTGGAAGCTGAGAGTGAGAAGATGGCGGGAATAAATTGAAATAGGGGCTGTGGCGTCCTGGTTTTGCTCTTTAAGTCCTGGTCATCTTCCACAGTGCTAATGAAGACGAAAGAGTACTGATGGAGCTGGAAAAACAGCTCTAGTGAAGGTCCAGGTCAGTGTCTGGTGCGGAGCTCATGAGACGTGCATCCACTTTGGTGAACAGCGCACATGCGCCCCCCCCCCTATGTCTGTTCAGTTATATGTTGCATGTTACTCATTGTATCTGGACCATCAATCACACAGCTGAGAGTGGAGAGCGTCACAGCCAGGGAGAAACCTTCTCCCTGGCTGTAACGCTCTCCACTGCGATTGGACAGCGCTACAGCCAGGGAGAAGGAGACGCCCACTGAGAATCCCTGGCGTCTCCTCCTCCCTGTTCCGATGCTATGCATTTGCATAGCGCGCGCCAGAACTTTACCGGGGCGCAGCGGGCGAACGGAGCGGCGCCCAGGAAAACTAGTAAGCACACCTACATCCCCAATAGATGCCCTACAAAACGGTGTCCTTACTTAACAATGTCTGGACCCATTAAAGGTCCTCTTTAAGGTGTTAAGAACAAAGATGAAGACCTCCAGGAATTGCAATTTACTTTATGTATACATTTTTATTTTGGAAATATTACATACTAGACCAAATATTGAACAAATAAGTGGGAATAGTACATGTACAGTATATATAGGTGTACAATGAGACTCAGGTATAGGGTTTTGCAAAGTTTTGCCAAGTCAACACCAGGTGTGATAAGATAAAGCTTTTGGTGGCATGCCTGCCACCCAATTTAAAAAAAAACAGAATTGACTTTGTTACTTGTTAGTGTCCTTTAAGGGATGGGCTGATGCCTCTGCCTTTATTGAAAAGACGACACTGATGGGAGGAGGATTCTTAAAGGAAATCTGTCACAAGGGTAATCGCTATTGAAGTAGAGCCATAGCCTAATAGCACTTAGTACCTTATTTCCAGATGTGCCTTTGTTTCAGCAATAGATGTTTTCTATCTTCCGAAAATCCTGTTTTTTTGGTATGCAAATGAGGCAGTAAGGTGCCCAGAGGGGAGTCACTCTTGCAGGAAGGTGCCCAGGCATACCTCCTGCTAGTGCCTAAGCCACCCTCATGCTGGGAGCAGGGAAAATGGGGGCAGAGTTATGGCTTAAATGTGATGTAGGAGGCTGCCTGGGTTCCTTCCTGTAAGAATGACGCTCCCCTGGGCACCTTACTGGCTCATTTGCATACCAAAAAACTGGATTTTCAGAAGATAGAAAACACCTATTGCTGAAACAAAGGCACATCTGGAAAAAGGCACTAAGTGCTATTAGGCCATGGCTCTACTTCAGTAACGATTATCCTGGTGACAGATTTCCTTTAAGTCAAGATCAAGAAATGGCACCAGAGACTGACCATTTAAGAAAATCAGAAGCAAAGAAGATTCCTACTAAAGAAACTCGTTAGTCGTTTCATTCGTTTTTTTTGTTTTGTTTTTTTTTTTAGAAGCCCAGTGGTGCCAAGGTAGTTTCATGTTAAATAATTAGAGAAAGTATTCTTTGATAGGTTATGTGGAAAAGGTGACTTATTCTGTAGATACCAAAATGGAACTTGCTTGGAAACTAAGGCGTACCATGGTGTAATAACCGTTGCATAATTTAGACATACACTACTCACAAAAAGTTAGGGATATTTGGCTTGTGGGTGAAATTTCAGGATGAATGTGAAGAAAACTATCGCTTAATACAAGTACAGGAGTCGGGTGCCAGAAGAAGAATTACATAACCGGCACTCAACCTGTATGACAGGGAGCTGAGATCAGCAGCAGTTAACCCCTCAGGTGCGGCACCTAAGGGATTAACTGTGGCGTATCGCAGCTCCCTGTCATACAGGCCCGCTGCCTGTACTTGTATTAAAAGGTCAGTTGTCTTCATTGGTGGCTCAGTGCGTCCCCCCAACACCCCAGTATTAAAGTCATTGGTGGCAGTGGCCACAGAGTCCCCTCCCCCCTCTTTATTGGTGGTGCAGTGGCAGTTCCGCTACTGAAGCCCTGCTGCCATGGTAAGCTCCCTGCTGCTGTGTGCACAAAGCACAGGGCCGCAGGGAGAATGCAAACTCCTATTCACCCCAATATAACTCTATTAGGGTAAATAGGACAAGGGTTCTAGCCCCTAAGGAGCCTAATACTAAATAAAAAGTTAAAAAAAAAAAAAAACATGAAACTTAAGTTTAAACCCCCCTTTCCCAATTTTACATATAAAACATATAAACAATAAATAAACATATTACATATCGCCATGTCCAAAAAGTTTAAACTATTTAAAAATATCTATGCGGTGAATGCCGTAACATAAAAAATACGCAATTCACCATTTTTAGTCACCCCGCACCCAAAAAAATTTGGATTTGGTGTTTTTATTTTTTCGTGTGTTGTTGAATGGTATCGAGTATCGCAATACTTTTTTATGGTAACGAAACAGAATCAAAATTTTGGTATCGTGACAACCCTAGCATATACACATACTGTACATACTTTGTATACTCATTATTCTCTATAGAAACAATGAAAAAATTCAAAACATTTCTTTGAAAAGATAGCAAAAACAACCCTAAGACTGGGGCTACCCAGTGATCTTGGACGCTATAATAGACAAGCGACCAAACATTGCTGCACAGCCTCACAAGTGAATGGGGTCACTGCATAATTCACAAGTTCCTGTGAGTTCAACCCCAGAATCACAAAAAATCCAGCAGTGCACTGCTACACAGAAATCTCTGGTCGCATGGCAACTATTGTGGTCAAGATCGTTGTGTAGCCCCATGCAAACAGTATGACCCCACTGTGCGGCTGGTCGAATGCATCCAAGCCACAGCCACCTGCAACAACCAATGGCAGCACAATTTTTCTGCAAAATCATGCGGCCATTGGTTGCTTTGGGGCACAGTTTGGCCACATGTGGCTACCCTAAGTGTCACAAGGCAAATATTATTTTGGTAGCCCAAGAAATTTAAAGGTGTTGCCAATTCTTTTTATTATTTATGTCCTATCCTTAGGATAGGCCATCAATATCAGGTCGTTGGGGGCTCCGTTGGTACATCTGTTTGTCCAAAATGCGGCCCTGCAAAAAAAAAAAAATAGAAAACTGCAACGGCCATGTGCATGAACCCTAATGACAAGTGCATGTTGCCTAACCCAGGGCTGCCATCAGGAATTTCGGGGCCCCCTACAGGCAAATTTCGCAGGCCCCCCCCCATGCCCCCATCAGATCTCAGGTTGGCGTCTCGTGCCCCCATCAGACCTCAGGTCGGCGTCTCGTGCCCCCATCAGACCTCAGGTCGGCGTCTCGTGCCCCCATCAGACCTCAGATCGGCGTCTTGTGCCCCATCAGACCTCAGGTCGGCGTCTTGTGCCCCCATCAGACTTCAGGTCAGCGTCCTGTGCCCCATCAGACCTCAGGTCGGTGTCTTGTGCCCCATCAGACCTCAGGTCGGTGTCTTGTGCCCCCATCAGACCTCAGGTCGGTGTCTTGTGCCCCCATCAGACCTCAGGTCAGCGTCTTGTGCCCCATCAGACCTCAGATCAGGGTCTCCCCCCCCCCCAATTAGACCTCAGGTTGGCGTCTTGTGCCCCCATCAGACCTACATCCCCCAGATTGCAATGCAGAAGTAAAGAAGATGACCTTATTCAATAATGATCCAGAGCTGGAGATGAAAATACAAGCAAAATGACCCTTTAGACTGGGCTGGCTGGGGCAAGTTACTTACTGCACCGCGTTGCTGGGCTGCTGTCGCTGCACCTGCTACTAAGATGGCGCCGCCTCAGTCTTCATCTCTCCCTTGCGCTTCAGCTGTCTCCTCCTCTGCTGGTGGCGGTGGGAAGGAGGAGACAGCTGAAGCGCGGCAAGGAGGTAGGCGGCACCCGCTGAGCCGCAGAGAAGACTGTGGCTGGGCACTGTTAAAGGGCAGTGGGGTGAGTGAGGACTCGGAGCCGGCATTAAAGCGGCTCAGTGGGACGGGACTCGGGAGGGAGCAGCAAAAATAAAAAATGAATTAAAAAAAAAAGCTAGCGGCTGAGTGGGCCCCCCGAGGAGCAGGGGCGTAGCTAAAGGCTCATGGGCCCTGGTGCAAGAGTTCAGCTTGGGCCCCCCCCGGCTACATTCACATGCAGCCTCCGATCTGCATATTTTGTGGCTCAGATGCGGACCCATTCACTTCAATGAGCACTGTGTGCTGTCCGCATCTGTATGTCCATTCCTATTTTTGTCCGTTTTGCGTACAAGGATAGGCATTGTTACAGTGGATCTGCAAAAAAAAAACGGGTGCCATACTGAACATCATCCTTTTTTTGCGGATCCGCAATTTGCAGACTGCAAAACACAACGTTCGTGTGAACGTAGCCTAATCCAGCGCCCCATACCTCTTACATCCAGTATAATACAGCGCCCCATACCTCGTACATCCAGTGTCGTCTCCTCTAATATAGATCTTCTCTTTCCTCATCTTCTCCTTTCGGACCAGACGCCATTTTTCAGCCATTTCTCATCTCTGCAGTTTGACAGAAAAAAATCATAGTTTACTACTAAGTTTACTAGTTTACTACCCTCCAATAATGTGCCAGAAGTGCCCCCAAAATTTCACCCCAATAATGTGCCAGTAGTTCCCACCCATAGATTCCCCCCAAATTATGTGCCAGTAAGAAACGCCCCAATAATGCACCATAAGTTCCCCCATTGATTCCCCCCCAAAATCATGTGCCAGTAAAGTGTCCCACCCCCATAGATGTCCCTCAAATTATTTTCCAGTAAGAAATGCCCCCCAAATTATGTGCCAGTAAGAAATGCCCCCAGTGCCCCCATGTGCCAGTAAGAAATGCCCCCAGTGCCAGTAAGAATGCCCCCCAGTGCCAGTAAAAATGCCCCCCAGTGCCCCCATGTGCCATTAAGAAATGCCCCCAGTGCTCCCGTGCCATTAAGAAATGCCCCCATGTGCCAGTAAAAATGCCCAGTGCCCCCATGTGCCAGTAAGAAATGCCTCCAGTGCCAGTAAAAATGCCCCCAGTGCCAGTAAAAATGCCCCCAGTGCCATGTGCCAGTAAAAATGCGCCCAGTGCCCCATGTGCCAGTAAAAATACCCCCAGTGCCCCCATGTCTCAGTAAAAATGCCCCAGTGCCCCCATGTACCAGTAAAAATGCCCCCAGTGCCCCCATGTGCCAGTAAAAATGCCCCCAGTGCCCCCATGTGCCAGTAAAAATGCCCCCAGGTGCCAGTGAAAATGCCCCCAGTGCCCCCATGTGCCAGTAAAAATGTGCCCAGTGCCCCCATGTGCCAGTAAAAATACCCCCAGTGCCCCATGTCCCAGTAAAAATGCCCCCAGTGCCCCCATGTGCCAGTAAAAATGCCCCCAGTGCCCCCATGTGCCAGTGAAAATGACCTCAGTGCCCCCATGTGCCAGTAAAAATGCCCCCAGTGCCCCCAATAAAGCTCCGGTCCGCAATTTCAGCAATTAAAAAAAAAAAAACTATTATACTTACCTCCATCAGGCTGGCAGCGATGCAATGCAGGCCTCTTCCGGCCTGTGTCCCGCGTTGTACGGCTCACGCGGCGCGATGACGCAGCCTATCAGAGGAACGGGCAGGGGACATGCCTCTCCCTCCCCTGCCCCGCAGTACAGGCATCTGTATCGCCGTCCTGAGGAAGGCGATACAGATGACTATGGAGATGAGCGCTTCCACAATGGAAGCGCTCATCTCCCTCTGCAGGGCCGCGCCGCACCTTGCCTAATTGGCGGTGCGGCCCTGCAAGTGGCAAGGGGGGCCCTCGGGGCCCCCCTAGCTTAGGGGCCCGGTCGCAACTGCGACCGCTGCGACCTCTATAGCTACGCCACTGCCGAGGAGCTCAGGGCCCCGGCACATGCCCGGGTTTGCCGGGTGCTGACGCCGGCCCAGTGCCCGGGCCCCCCACAGCAGGTTCTGCTGTACCCCCCTGATGGCGGCCCTGGCCTAACCCATCGGGAATTAACAGCATATCGTAGCAACACAAATGTCTTTCCTGAAGCAATCCCTTTCATGCTGTTCTCTTTGCCATGATGTGCATAGGTCACGAAAATCTTGGTCCCAGGCAGAGAAATGCTTGAATGCACACTGACTCTTCACTAAAATCTACCAGGGACCTTTTCGTGACCCCAAAAGTCTGGCATAAAGCCTCTCACAGAATATCTAGTTCTATCCGCTTGGTATAACGGTAAAGGCTAAATCCCATGAACGGGAAGGACCTTCTGACGTCAAGGAGGCACGTGACATGCTAAAATCACGTGACCGCAAAGCGGACGCATCCTCATTCAGAGTGATGGCATCTTGTGGCTGCCTCCATACAGTATAACGTCTCCTTGTGGCTGCCCCCATACAGTATATAATGTCTCCTTGTGGCTGCTCCCATACAGTATAACGTCTCCTTGTGGCTGCCCCCATACAGTATATAACGTCTCCTTGTGGCTGCCCCCATACAGTATATAACGTCTCCTTGTGGCTGCCCCCATACAGTATAATGTCTCCTTGTGGCCCCCATACAGTATACTGTCTCCTTGTGGCCCCCATACAGTATAACGTCTCCTTGTGGCCCCCATACAGTATAACGTCTCCTTGTGGCTGCCCCCATATAGTATATAACGTCTCCTTGTGGCTGCCCCCATACAGTATATAACGTCTCCTTGTGGCTGCCCCCATACAGTATATAACGTCTCCTTGTGGCTGCCCCCATACAGTATAACGTCTCCTTGTGGCCCCCATATAGTATAATGTCTCCTTGTGGCTGCCCCTTACAGTATAATGTCTCCTTGTGGCCCCATACAGTATAACATCTCCTTGTGGCCCCCATACAGTATAACGTCTCCTGGCTGCCCCCATACAGTATAATGTATCCTTGTGGCTGCTCCCATACAGTATAATGTCTCCTTGTGGCCCCCATACAATATAAGGTCTCCTTGTGGCTGCCCCCATACAGTATAATGTCTCCTTGTGACCCTCATACAGTATAATGTCTCCTTGTGGCTGCTCCCATACAGTATAATGTCTCCTTGTGGCCCCCATACAATATAAGGTCTCCTTGTGGCTGCCCCCATACAGTATAATGCCTCCTTGTGGCCCCCATACAGTATAACGTCTCCTTGTGGCCCCCATACAGTATAATGTCTCCTTGTGACCCCCATACAGTATAATGTCTCCTTGTGACCCCCATACAGTATAATGTCTCTTTGTGGCCCCCATACAGTATAACATCTCCTTGTGGCCCCCATACAGTATAACGTCTCCTTGTGGCTGCCCTCATACAGTATAATGTCTCCTTGTGGCTGCCGCCATAAAGTATAACGTCTCCTTGTGGCTGCCCCATACAGTATAATGTCTCCTTGTGGCCCCCATATAGTATAACATCTCCTTGTGGCCCCCATACAGTATAACGTCTCCTGGCGGCCCCCATACAGTATAACGTCTCCTGGCTGCCCCCATACAGTATAATGTCTCCTTGTGGCTGCCCCCATACAGTATAATGTCTCCTTGTGACCCTCATACGGTATAATGTCTCCTTGTGGCCCCCATACAGTATAACGTCTCCTTGTGGCTGCCCCCATACAGTATAACGTCTCCTTGTGGCTGCCCCCATACAGTATAACGTCTTTTTGTGGCTGCCCCCATACAGTATAAGGTCTCCTTGTGGCTGCCCCCATACAGTATAATGTCTCCTTGTGACCCTCATACAGTATAATGTCTCGTTGTGGCCCCCATACAGTATAACGTCTCCTTGTGGCCCCCATACAGTATAATGTCTCCTTGTGACCCCCATACAGTATAATGTCTCCTTGTGACCCCCATACAGTATAATGTTTATTTGTGGCCCCCATACAGTATAACGTCTCCTTGTGGCCCCCATACAGTATAACGTCTCCTTGTGGCTGCCCCCATACAGTATAATGTCTCCTTGTGGCTGCCGCCATAAAGTATAACGTCTCCTTGTGGCTGCCCCATACAGTATAATGTCTCCTTGTGCCCCCATATAGTATAACATCTCCTTGTGCCCCCATACAGTATAACGTCTCCTGGCTGCCCCCATACAGTATAATGTCTCCTTGTGGCTGCCCCCATACAGTATAATGTCTCCTTGTGGCTGCCCCCATACAGTATAATGTCTCCTTGTGACCCTCATACAGTATAATGTCTCCTTGTGGTCCCCATACAGTATAACGTCTCCTTGTGGCCCCCATACAGTATAACGTCTCCTTGTGGCCCCCATACAGTATAACGTCTCCTGGCTGCCCCCATACAGTATAATGTCTCCTTGTGGCTGCCCCCATACAGTATAACATCTCCTTGTGGCCCCCATACAGTATAACGTCTCCTTGTGGCTGCCCACATACAGTATAACGTCTCCTTGTGGCTGCCCCCATACACTATAACGTCTCCTTGTGGCTGCCCCCATACAATATAACGTCTCCTTGTGGCCAGAAGTGGTATTTTTTTCTTCTAAATGGGTATTTATCGCGATAAATTTCTTAATGTCGTTACCGTGGGAATATTTTTGATATCGCCCAACCCTAGACCACCATGGTGACTTCTTTCATCCAGCTCTTTTGACAAACAGACATCTTGGTTTTCCGTAGTGTTCCGCAATTTTGCGGACCCATTGACTTTAATAGGGCTACGGACGTGATTTTGCGGCCAAGTATAGGACATGTTTTATTTTTTTTGCGGGGGAACTTCCGTGAGGTACAGGATGCGGAATGCACACAGTGTACATACGGTCCTGTGAATGGGGCCTTAAAATCAGACCTCCCATCTCAGACCAGACCTTCTTCAGACCCCATTAGACTCTCATGTCAGAAAAGCCCCCCATGTATCAGACCAGACCCCCATATCAAAACCCCATTACACCTCCAGGTCCCCATTAGACTGACAGACCCCTATATCAGATTTCAGACCAGACCCCGTTAGACCTCCAGACCCCCATATCAGACCTCAGACCAGAGTTCCAGACCCATATATCAGACTCCCATAAGACCCCCATCTCAGAGCCCCCATATCAAACCACTGTTAGACTTCCAGACACCCCCCCCCATATCTCCAGACCAAACATTGGACCTCCAGAACCCCCCCTCTCCCCCATATCGGTCCTCCAGACACCAGCTCACCCCCCTACCCAATATCGGACCTCCAGACCAAATATTGGACCTCCAGAATACCCCCACCTCCCCATATGAGACCTAAAATAAATAAACTTGCCTCTCCTGCTCCGCTGCTTATCTCCCGGTCCAGCGGTCTTCCCGTTCTCTTGTCCTCTCAGGGCCCGAGCTGCATGGTCACCTGACTTCCTGTAGCGTCAGGTCAGTTTACGCTCTGTACGTCCTGACGCTGCAGGCAGCCAGGACACAGCAGCGTGGGACCCGAAAAGAGCAAATAGGAGGAAGGGTAAGTACAGTGCTCACAGAGCTTCACTCCTCCTGCAGACTAGTGAGTGCTTCCATAATTAAAGCGCTCACTAGTATTCCCTTTATGATATGCACTGCATCTTAAAAAGGGAAAACTGCTGCGCCACTGGCAAGGGGGCGTGGGCCATCGGCTGCTCTGATGTCGCCCCTTCAAAGCCAGCACAAGATGCCGCCTGAGGCGAGATTCTCATATTGCCTCATGGCAAAAGCGGGCCAAAAGCAGGTTTCTTGAACAGATCTCGTCAACTCTGCTTGTGTGGCAAATGCTGCAGATCCCTGTGGCCGATCCACAGTGGAGCACCCTTAGGGGGGATTCAGACAGCGTATGCGCCGCAGTAATGCAAGTGAAGTACCAGCGCTGCGGGATTGAACCGTGCGTTGTATGGAGGCTTTTAAACAGTGGATAGATGGCCCGTATTGAATACTGACCAATGATTCTGCCCTTTGATCAGTGCTCGTTTGCATTGCCTTTTTACACAGGTGGATGCAAACGATCACTGTATACTGAGCGGTCCTGCTTCCTGCATACTTCTCTATACTGTTTACATGGTATGACTCACTGCCGACACTATAGAGAAGTCTGCAGGGGGCTGGATTTTTCAGTGTACATTAAAGGGGTTCTCCGGGAATTAAGAAAATGAAAAAAACTTCAATATTAATTTATGATAAATATATTCCTAAATACCTTTCATTAGTTATAATGGCTCATTTTGTCTGGGGAGCGATCATTAGGAGAAATAAAATGGCCGCTGTCCTATTAGTACACACAGAACCTGTCCTAATCACACAGGAGGACAAGTTACTTCACAACACTGAGGTAAAGAGCTGCCTCATCTTCCTTTCTGCTCTGCTTGTCAGTATACAGCTGATATGATCTTCAGCTGATTCCCTGTAGGAATGGAGTTCATGAGGAGGTGGGGATAATGATCAGTAGTACTTGTATGCAGTCTCCATTACCACAGTCTGTCCTCTCTGTACTTCATGTCTCCTCATGAACTAAATTCCCCAGAGATTCAGCTAAAGATTTTATCATCTGTATTCAGGACCATAATCCCTGACAAGCAGAGCTGAGAGGAGGATGAGGCAGCTCTTTACCTCAGTTTTGTGAAGTAACTTCTCCTGTGTGATTAGGACTGGTTTTGTGTGTACTGACAGGATGGCGGACATTTTGTTTCCTCTGATGATTGCTCCTTAGACAACATGAGCCATTATAAATAATGAAAGGTATTTGGGAATATATTTATTATAAGGTAATATTTAAGTATTTTCATTTTCTTAATTCCTGGAGAACCCCTTTAAGTGCATACAGTACACGCACAAAGCAGTGCTCCAGACAAAGAAAAAAAAACTTGGAGCCATTGGCTCCTGAACTGAAAAATTTAGGAGCCAAATTATATTTTTAGTCGCCAAAGTTAAATACATATTATTATAATTAAAAAAAAGACTTGGAGGAGAAGATGAGGCGCAGGTCACAGTAGTGAGCCCGCAATACATACAGCATACTTCCTGCCAGCACTAGGAAACATATAGGAGACTACAGCACCACATACCACCTACCTCCAGTGACATCTCCTGTCATGTAGACATTCTCTTTCCTCTTTTTCTTCGTTTGACCCAGACCTCCATGACTAATTCTTTCAGCTGCATCTAGTCTCTGCAAATTTTGTTAAAAACATATTAGTTTTCTCAATTTTTCGATAAGCCTCCCCATATTTTCCACACAATCTCCCCACCCCCCAGTCCTGTGCCCACTGTGTTCCCCAATGCCCCTGCTGAAAAAATAGTCACCCCAGTTGACATAATGTCCCTATGGTGCCTCCAGCAATTATAATGCTCTCTAGAGTGCCCTCCCACCAGTAACAATAATGTCCGCTAAAACACCCCCCAGTAATAATAAAACCCTATATTGTGCTCCCAGTAATATTGCCTGTATAGTATCCCCAAAAATGTTGTCCCCTATTATGTCCCTATAATAAAAAAATGCTCCTACAGTGCCTCCAGCATTAATATCCCCTATTTTACCACAGGTGAAAATGCCACTATAGTGCTCCCAGTATTAATGTCCCCTATAGTGCCCCTAGTAGTAATGCCCATGTACAAAAAAATCCCACTATAGTGCCCCAGGATTAAATTGCCCCCCAGTGCATTCAGTAATGCCCCATATAGTGCCCTCATTTTAAAAAAAATGCCTTGGTAATGCCCCCTATAGGGCCACAGTATTAAAAGTCCCCACTGCCACCAGTAATGGCCCTTATACTGTCCACTGTATGAAAAAAAGTCCCCGAGAGTGCCCCAATAATGCTGCCAGTTATGCCCCCCACAATGAACCCCAGTATTAATGTCCCCCAGAGCACCCCTCCAGTAGTAATGTCCCCCAGAGCACCCCTCCAGTAGTAATGTCCCCCACAGTGCCCTTCCACTAGTAATGTCCCTGACATTAGTAATATCCCCCCACAAAGCACCATCAATAGTAATGTCCCCTCCAGTGGTAAAACCAGCCAAACCCACCTTTGTGTAGTAATGTCCCACACAGTGCCCCTCCTGTAGTAATGTCCCCCAGTGCCCCTCCAGTAGTGTCCCTCATAGTGCTCCCATTGAGTAATATCCCCCCCACAAAGCACCATCAATAGTGCCCCTCTAGTCGTAACATCAGCCAAACCCACCTTTCTGTAGTAATGTCCCCACAGTGCCCCTCCAGTAGTGTCCCTCATAGTGCTCCCATTGAGTAATGCCCCCTGCAGCGCCCCTTCAATATTATCTCCCTAATGCCCCCTTCAGTGATATCCTTTCTGTTAGTCCCCCAAGTCGGCAGTGGAAAAAAAAAAACTCACCTGTATCCCACGTTCCCGGGGGGTGGGGGGGGTGGGCAGGCCACAACCATTTCTGGTCTGTGGCCTGGGATGGAGGGATGCAGGCAGGTAAATGGGAAGCACGTCACGCCTTCTGAAGCCTGAAGCCTATGAGGATGATCGTAGGGTTGTCACGATACCAAAATTTTGATTCGGTTTCAATACCATAAAAAAGTATTGCAATACTCAATACCACACTGAAAAAAATAAAACACAAAAAAAGCTGCGTGAATTCCGCATTTAATGGAACGTCTGGCCCATAATAAAACAGTCCTATCCAATTTTTTGGAAGGACAAGGTGACTAAAAAAATCCAGATCCAGACATCTCCACATTCATTGCTCTGCTAGATTTATATCAAGCCGTAAGCTCAGGGGAGTGTCCTTTCTGCTGCAGCTAAGGGGGCATGTCTCTGCTCTCCCTATCACAGCTCAGGAGGCAGTTGAAGGATGAAACTGAGTGTGTGCGGCTTTCATAGAGAGCAGGTCAAAGAAATAAGAAATTAAGTGGTACATTGGTACAGATACATTTTACTGAATATCTCAGTAGCTATACAAAATATTTAATTACATGCAATTACAAAAGTACTCAGATCCATATGCTGGTTTGACTAACTGTAGAATATTTTTCATGGGACAACCCCTTTAATAGTTTTGAGTTTTTGGACGTGGCGATATGTAAAATTTTAATTCATTGTTAATATAGTTTATATGTAAAATTGGGAAAGGGGGCGATTTAAACTTCATTTATTGGTGTTTTTTTTTTTTTACTTTTTATTTACTAAGTATTAGCCCCCTTAGGGGCTAGAACCCTTGTCCTGTTCACCCTGATAGATCTCTATTAGGGTGACTAGGACTTCACACTCTCCCTGTTGTCCTGTGCTTTGTGCACACAGCAGCAGGGAGCTTATGATGGCAACCAGGACTTCACTAGCGTCCTGGTTGCCATGGTAACCGACCGGAGTCCCACAATTACACTGTTTGGGCTCTGATCAGAATCTACCACTGCCACCAATAAAGAGGGAAATGGGGGGGGGGGACCCTGTGGCCACTGCCACCAATGATTATTGTACTGGGGTGGGGGCAGCGCACTGCGCCACCAATGTTTTTATTACTTGGGACGGGGAGGGAGCACTGCGCCACCAATGAACATAACTATGTTTAATACAAGTACAGGAGGCGGGTGCTGGCGTAGAATCACATAGCCGGCACCCGACCTGTATGACAGGGAGCTGCGATCAGCGGTAGTTATCCCCTCAGGTGCGGCACCTGAGGGGTTAACTGCGGCGTAAAACACTTGTACTTGTATTAAACATAGTTATGTTCATTGGTGGCACAGCGGCCACAGTTCTGCCCCTCCTCCACCAATCTCACTCATCATTGGTGGTGCAGTGGCCACAGCCCCTCCCTTTCTCCGCCCCTCTCAATCCTCATTGGTGGCAGTGGCAGCAGAGGGGGGAGGGAGAGACTGCTTCCTTCTCCCCTGTGCTGCTGAGGGAACATGGCGCACGCTGACAGCAGCGAGCACCATGTTCTTCGATACTAGGCTGCGCAGTAGCGCAGACTAGTATCGGTGGCGGGCCTAGGTGTAAATGGTAACATAGTAACACAGTTTATAAGGCCGAAAAAAGACATCTGTCCATCCAGTTCGGCCTGTCACCATTTGTAAATTTTAAGTCACATTGGAGACCATTTTGGTCAAAATCTGGAGCACCGCAAAGCCAGCAATTGTTCGTCGGCTGATTGAAGGGCCTCTTAAGGCCCTTTTACACGGGCTGATGTGTCTCTCTGCCCGAGCGCCGATCAGCGATATCGGCGCTCGGGCAGGGAGCCTTTACATGGCCCGATGAATCGAGCGCCGGGCCGCACGAGTGATCGCTGTATCGCTCGTGCGGCCCGGAAGCTCCATACTGTCAGGCGCACATCGCCTGTTTACACAGGCCGATGTGCGCCCGACAGATTGGATCTTTTGTAGAAACCAAAAGATCCAATCAGCCGACGAACGAGCGTTTTGCTCGTTCGTCGGCTGATTAGGGCCACTTTTACACGGGCCGATTATCGGCACTAGCGTTCCTAGGAACGATTTTTCGGCCGATAATCGGCCCGTGTAAAAGGACCTTAACACAGCACAATTAGCGGACGACGAGCATTTACACTGACAGATTATCTGACAGATTTTATGACCAATTATTGGTCAAATGGCCGTTTACTCAGATCTTTTGTTACACACAGGAATTATTGGTCTAATTGGACAGAAATTGGTCACATAATCTGATGGTATAAATGCACTTTTCTGCACTTCTAAACTGCACTTTTCTGACTTCTAAAGTGTTTATGACCATTCCTTATCTACTTGACCCTGATACACAATGATGGTCTTCAGTCTGAGACAGGGCAGAATGCAATTTCTGGTAATGGGACTCTAGTGACAAGGGGTTAGGCTAGTTTCACACTGGGTTATTGCTGGATCCGGCAGGGTTCAGCAATAACGCTTCCGTTACTGATACTACAACCGCGTGCATCCGTTATTAACGGATCCGGTTGTATTATCTTTAACATGGCTGGGATGGATCCGGTTTCTATTGTGTCAGACAGAACGGATCTGTCCCACTGACTTGCATTGGGGGTCATGCCGGATCTGTCTTGTTCCGGATCCCCAGGACAGAAAGCAAACCGCAGCATGTTGCGGTTTGCTCTCCGGTCTGGAGACGCAACTGAACTGAACGGAATGTATTTTGGAGCACTCCGTTCTCTTCAGTTCAGTTTTGTCCCCAAAGACAATGAATGGGGACAAAACTGAAGCGTTTTTTTCCGGTATTGAGCCCCTATGACGGAACTCAATACCGGAAAACTCTAACGCTAGTGTGAAAGTAGCCTTACTTGATGGGCTCGGATCTTTTTCATACTCAAAAGCACTTATTTGTTTTTAACAGGCATGCTCTGAAGCGGATGTCAACATGACAAGTGAGAAGGATGAAGAAATATTGTTTACTGCCTTGAGACACAAGAAATTTCAATGTTTCCCAATTCAGTGCTGGCAAAATCACGCGTCCCCATTTATTCCAAAAAAATTACACTAAGCACCTATTGCTTATGTCAGCTTTACAACCCTAAAGATCAAATGGTGGAATGCTCAGTTTGTGAAACGTGGTACCACTTTCAGTGTGTTGGAGTCGGCCAACTATCTTCTTTCATCAAAGGGGTTATCCCATGAATAATGTAAATGAAAATCAGATATCATATATTACATGACAGTCTCTTTCTAACAAAACTAGAACCAGCCCTGTACCTCACATGGATTCAGAGATCTCCACATTCATTGCTCTGCTAGATTTATATCAAGCTGACAGCTTGTGGGAGTGTCTTTTCTGCTGTAGCTAAGGGGGCGTGTCCATGCACTCCCTATCACTGCTAAGGGGGCGTGTCCATGCTCTCCCTATCACAGCTCAGGAGGCAGTTGAAGGATGAAACTGAGCATGTGTGGCCTTCTCAGTGAGCAGGTCAAAGAAATAAGAAATTAAGTGGCACTATACAGATAGATTTTACTGAATATATCAGTAGCTACACAAAACGTTTAATTACATGCAATAACAAAAGTATTCAGATCCATGTGCTGGTTTGAAAACTGTAGAATATTACCAAATGTTATTACATGTTCTATATATATTATGTAATTAAATGTTTTATTTAAAAAAAAACAGTGTATTTTTATTTATGAAAAAAATGTAAATATATTTTTAAAAAATAGAACACAGGGAATTTTAGATTTAGTTTAAAATAGCTATATACTGGCACACTTTTGCATGTCATCATATTGTGGTTGTGCATAAAGAAACTCATAGGTGCATAATGACCTATAGTTCCATCAATGATGGCATAGGAAATTGTGTCATTATAGAAGAGGATAGTCTATGGGTGCCGTCACGAAATCGGCTTGTGACTGACGAAAACAGGCACTGAGCAATAGGAATTGTCATCGGTGAGCAGTTTCTTGGAGGACACACATGAAGTCGCAGGTGAAGTTACAGATATTCCACGGTCAACCCAGGAGGAGAGAACGCCTCAGCTTGTTCTTATATCTTCCAACAACTGACTTCCACCCCCAGTCTCCGAGATATTTAGAAACACATCCGCCCCTCCCCTGTTTGACTAGCAGGGGCTGGGGTTCACTACCCCCCATGGAGAGGAATGCTTTGAAGCATGGCAAGACCTCTGTAGAAGTTCCCAAACCTAACGTTTCCTGAGGTCATCAAAGAGGTCATCAGCATACCTTATCTCTGGTACCAGGGAGATGTGAAGTCCATGACTACAACCCCTATTATGTAATACAACACACACTGACTAATAGAAGAAACACATTGACCAGATATATACAAGATCATATGAATTCGACATAGTCCACTTTGACTGGTGCGAACACATGTTACAGAAACACAGCAGATTTTGCTGTTCCCTAAGCAAGTCTATTAGCATGTGAAAATCTGCAGCACTTCTGCTACATGTTCACATCCTATGTGTCAGTGAAAATTTGAGTAATGAGTGTAGCACATAGATGTGGGACTAGTAAGAGCATGACCATATGTGGCATAAATGGTATTCAATGGAAATTTAGTATGACAACTAGGTAAATTGTAATGAACTGCCTAAACTAACATACTGCGGGTTGTATCACCTAACCAGGCAGAATAGAGTCTATAAAACAAGTCTCAAAGGGTCAGGCAGGAGCAGTGTCTGAATATAGGCCAAGGTAGTCAGTCATCTAGTGAGGGCCGGTAGCATAGATGCAGTCAGGAGCGGGATATCAGAACGGGGATTATAGGTCAAAGAACAGGAACATGAGCCAGGGTCAGGTATATGGATAAATAGATAGAATTTCTCCCTCTTATTAGAACATTGCAGTTTCCTTATAAATATCAGGTATGGAGCACATGCCACCCTATGGGCAGACAGTGAGGCCTCAATTAAAGCAAGTGCATGTGTATCTCAAAGTGGAAAAGCAGTAAACAGGCAGCATGTATGGAAGTTAACATGGTTGCTGAGTCTTCTAGGAGTAGTAGTACGCTGGCTGGCACAGACTGCCGGCATTACATAAATATATCTGTCTTTGAATAGATAAGTTAATTTAGCAAATCTATTTTTAGAAGAATACGCACTGTGCTAAATATGCTTGCTATGGATGCCTAGAAAAAGGAAATTTAAAAGGGGTTTTACAGTTTATACAAGTGTTCCGTGCACTATGAAGTCACTCTCCCATAGACTTCTATGGGAGAGCAATCTATCCCATAGAAGTCTATTGAAGAGCGGATGCAGTACACAGCCTCACCACAGCATAGTAGATGGGGTCTATTCTAAGAATACTCATGAGGATACTTACTTGTGAAAACTGGAAAACATCTTTAATAATGTACAAGATTGATCACATTTCAATGGTATGTCCTGCAGAAGCTCAGGTTGGTTTTTAAATATTTGTTAGAAGAAACAAAGGCCGAGTTCATAAAGTGTATCATCGGTGCATATATGTGGTGCAAATGTCTCCGGCCTAACCACAAGTCAAACAATGAAAAAGGAAAAGTTCCTTCTGGAGTCCGGGAAATAGTCATTTCTAAATGAGCTGGCTAAATCCCATCACTCAAAGGGACCTCTCCTACATGACTCCTTCTCAGTATGTAATAGATGGAAAAAGTCCTTCTGGAGTCCAAGAAATAGTCATTTCTATATGAGCTGGCTAAATCCCATCACTCAGAGGGACCTCTCCTACATGACACCTTCTCAGTATGTAATAGATGGAGAAGGTCCTTCTCATTTTTATATGAGCTGGCTAAATCCCATAACTAAGAGGGACCTCTCCTACATGACTCCTTCTTAGTACATAACAGATGGAAAAGGTCCTTCTAATTTTTATATGAGCTGGCTAAATCCCATCATTCAGAGGGACCTCTCCTACATGACACCTTCTCAGTATGTAGTAGATGGAGAAGGTCCTTCTGGAGTCCGGGAAATAGTCATTTATGAGCTGGCTAAATCCCATCACTCAGAGGGACCTCTCCTACATGACTTCTTGTAATTTCTATATGAGCTGGCTAAATCCCATCACTCAGAGGGACATCTCCTACATGACACTTTCTCAGTATATAACGGATGGAAAAGGTCCTTCTGGAGTCCAGAAAATAGTCATTTCTATATGAGCTGGCTAAATCCCATCACTCAGAGGGACATCTCCTACATAACACCTTCTCAGTATATAACAGATGGAAAAGGTCCTTCTGGAGTCCAGGAAATAGTCATTTCTATATGAGCTGCTTAAATCCCATCACTCAGAGGGACCTCTCCTACATGACACCTTCTCAGTATGTAATAGATGGAAAAGGTCCTTATGGAGTCTGGGAAATAGTCATTTCTATATGAGCTGGCTAAATCCCATCACCCAGAGGGACCTCTCCTACATGACACCTTCTCAGTATGTAGTAGATGGAGAAGGTCCTTCTGGAGTCTGGGAAATAGTCATTTCTATATGAGCTGGCTAAATCCCATCACTCAGCGGGACCTCTCCTACATGACACCTTCTCAGTATGTAATAGAAGAAGAAGGTCCTTTTGGAATCTGGGAAATAGTCATTTCTATATGAGCTGGCTAAATGCCATCACTCAGAGGGACCTCTCCTACATGACACCTTCTCAGTATGTAATAAATGGAGAAGGTCCTTCTCATTTTTATATGAGCTGGCTAAATCCCATCACTCAGATGGGCCTCTCCTACATGACTCCTTCTCAGTATGTAATAGATGGAAAAGGTCCTTCTAGAGCCTGGGAAATAGACATTTCTATATGAGCTGGCTAAATCCCATCACTCAGAGGGACCTCTCCTATATGACTCCTTCTCAGTATGTAATAGATGGAAAAGGTCCTTCTAGAGTCCGGGAAATAGTAATTTCTATATGAGCTGGCTAAATCCCATGACTCAGAGGGACCTCTTCTACATGACATCTTCTTAGTATGTAGTAGATGGAGAAGGTCCTTCTGGAGTCCGGGAAATAGTCATTTCAATATGAGTTGGCTAAATCCCATGACTCAGAGGGACCTCTCCTACATCACACCTTCTCAGTATGTAATAGAAGAAGAAGGTCCTTTTGGAATCCGGAAAATAGTCATTTCTATATGAGCTGGCTAAATCCCATCACTCAGGGGGACCTCTCCTACATGACACCGTCTCACTATGTAATAGATGGAGAAGGTCCTTCTCATTTTTATATGAGCTGGCTAAATCCCATCACTCAGAGGGATCTCTCCTACATGACTACTTCTCAGTATGTAATAGATGGAAAAGGTCCTTCTGGAGTCCGGGAAATAGTCATTTCTATATGAGCTGGCTAAATCCCATCACTCAGAGGGACCTGTCCTACATGACTCCCTCTCAGTATGTAATAGATGGAAAAGGTCCTTCTGGAGCCCGGGAAATAGTCATTTCTATATGTGCTGGCTAAATGCCATCACTCAGAGGGACCTCTCCTACATCACACCTTCTCAGTATGTAATAGATGGAGAAGGTCCTTCTCATTTTTATATGAGCTGGCTAAATCCCATCACTCAGAGGGACCTCTCCTACATGACTCCTTCTCAGTATGTAATAGATGGAAAAGGTCCTTCTGGAGTCCTGGAAATAGTCATTTCTATATGAGCTGGCTAAATCCCATCACTCAGAGGGACCTCTCCTACATGACACCTTCTCAGTATGTAATAGAAGAAGGTCCTTCTGGAATCCGGGAAATAGTCATTTCTATATGAGCTGGCTAAATCCCATCACTCAGAGAGACCACTCCTACATGACACCTTCTCAGTATGTAATAGATGGAGAAGGTCCTTCTCATTTTTATATGAGCTGGCTAAATCCCATCACTCAGAGGGACCTCTCCTACATGACATCTTCTCAGTATGTAGTAGATGGAGAAGGTCCTTTTGGAGTCCGGGAAATAGTCATTTCAATATGAGCTGGCTAAATCCCATCACTCAGAGGGACCTCTCCTACAAGACACCTTCTCAGTGTGTAATAGATGGAGAAGGTCCTTCTAGAGTCCGGGAAATAGTCATTTCTATATGAGTTGGCTAAATCCCATCACTCAGAGGGACCTCTCCTACATGACACCTTCTCAGTATGTAATAGAAGAAGAAGGTCCTTTTGGAATCTGGGAAATAGTCATTTCTATATGAGCTGGCTAAATCCCATCACTCAGGGGGACCTCTCCTACATGACACCTTCTCAGTATGTAATAGATGGAGAAGGTCCTTCTCATTTTTATATGAGCTGGCTAAATCCCATCACTCAGAGGGACCTCTCCTACATGACTACTTCTCAGTATGTAATAGATGGAAAAGGTCCTTCTAGAGTCCGGGAAATAGTCATTTTTATATGAGCTGGCTAAATCCCATCACTTAGAGGGACCTCTCATACATGACACCTTCTCAGTATGTAATAGATGGAAAAGGTCCTTCTGGAGTCCGGGAAATAGTCATTTTTATATGAGCTGGCTAAATCCCATCACTCAGAGGGACCTCTCCTACATGACTCCTTCTCAGTATGTAATAGATGGAAAAAGTCCTTCTGGAGTCCGGGAAATAGTCATTTTTATATGAGCTGGCTAAATCCCATCACTCAGAGGGACCTCTCCTACATGACACCTTCTCAGTATGTAATAAAAGAAGAAGGTCCTTTGGAATCCGGGAAATAGCTATTTCTATATGAGCTGGCTAAATCCCATCACTCAGAGGGACCTCTCCTACATGACTCCTTCTCAGTATGTAATAGATGGAAAAGGTCCTTCTGGAGTCCGGGAAATAGTCATTTCTATATGAGCTGGCTAAATCCCATCACTCAGAGGGACCTCTCCTACATGACAGTTTCTCAGTATTTAACATATGGAAAAGGTCCTTCTGGAGTACGGAAATAGAAAATAACTATAAAGACTTTATTATCCACCGTTCACCTGTGTTACTTTAGTCAATGCTACAAAATGAAGCAAATACAAATAATAATGTCACTGAAGCTTTATCAGAATGGCAAGAATGGGATTTAGCCAATTCACTGTGAAGCTAAATACTATGATAGATCAGGTCTAGGACAATAGGGGAATAAATGGTCCCTGCAGATTATAGAAAATAGACTGCTGCTATAGAGCTGGCTATTGGTGATGAGCAGGTCCTTCTGAGTCATGGGAAATAGCCAATTCACTGTGATATGGCTAAATACTGTATCTATGCAGGACCTCACCACCAGGGGGCAAAAAGGTCCTTACCAGTTATTGAAAATAGACAGCTGCTGTAGAGCCGGCTATTTCCCATGACCGGGGAGGACCAGATCCCTCCGAATCATGGGATTTAGTCACTACCGACTCATTACCCACAAAGACCAGCGCTCAACACGTCATCCTTCTTTGATTGGTCCGCAGCAGAACTTCCGCTCATCTCTGCACCAATCAGCCTAGCCGAGTGATGAGGTCATGAGGACGGCGCCTTGCTGAGGTCAGTTTTGAGCGCGGCCTCGGCTGCCTGTGAATGCGGAAGTCTTTTATACATAGAAGGTGAGAAGAGTTGGAGAATAAGGTTTGGCCTCTTGTACTAGACGGGTTTATATATGAATTATATATATCATATACGCTACTGGGTGGTTTATTATATTACTTCACAGGAGCAACAGACTACCACCTTGCTTTAGAACTACAAATCCCAGCATAGCTGCTGATATATCATGCAAGGATAGATGTATATAACACACCTGTGTCGCTTTGAGGAGGGAATCCCATTTGCGGTTTTTGGTGCTGTTTTTTTCTTTAGCCCAATGAATGAGAAACCTAAAGGAATGACTTTTTCCTGCTGGATCTACGTCTTGCTTGGGATAAAAAAATTGCATCACAAACTGCCTGTGTGTTTGCCGGTCTATGGCTTTATTTTTGCTGTTTAGTTGTACTTCTCTTGTAGCCCACTGACGTGATGGTGGAGACACAGTGTAGACGGATATGCCTTGTTAGGTCTCACTACCTGATGTACCTTCTGCTTTATTTTTTAAGGATTTTTGCCAGCTGTGCACTGGTCAGTACAAGGGGTTAAATGTTCTTTATTGACTGTACAGTGAAAATGGCAGATCATGTTATAGATTGATCTATAGCTGCAAAGCACAAATTCTAAACCTGAACATGAGGTTCTTGGTATATGTTTTGAACTGGGTGACCCCCTCCCCCTCCATGAGTGCTGTTTCACCATGGGTCTTCGCCAAATATGTATATTGGTCTACTTGAAATGGGCTGCCCTTAAAGGGGTTGTCCGGGTTCAGAGAAGAACCCGGACATACCTGCAATTTCACCCAGGCAGCCTGCCTGAAGAGGACATCGGAGCATCTCATGCTCCGATGCCCCCCCCTTGCCCTGCGCTAGATCGCGCAGGGCAAGGTCTCTTGTTTTGAAAATACTCGCTGCCGGGCGGGTACTTCCGCCCGGCAGTGAGTTCGGTGACGTCACCGGCCTTAATGGGCCGGCTTTAGCGCTGCCCTAGCCGTTTTACTGGCTAGGGCAGCGCTGAAGCCTGTCCATCAGCGCCGATGACGTCACCGACTCACTGCCGGGCGGAAGCCTCTGCCCGGCAGGGACCGGTACGTCACCGGAACCCGGCGAAATTCCTTTGCCCTGCGCTAATTAGCGCAGGGCAAAGGAGGGCATCGGAGCATAGGATGCTCCGATGCCCTCTTCAGGCGGGCTGCCTGGGTGAAATTGCAGGTATGTCCGGGTTCTTCTCTGAACCCGGACAACCCCTTTAAGTTCGCTTATACATTTTGATTAAAGGGATTTTCCAAGATTTTAATACTGATGACCTGTCTTCAGGCTGAGCGCTATACAATGTATGGCGTTCTGCTTGGTAAGCTGCAAGAAGGTCCGAGCGCAGGTGTCTACTCAAACAGCTGATCTGTGGGGGTCCCGGGTTTCGGAACCCCCACTGATCAGATACTGATGACCTATCAGTATTAAAAATATTTGTAGTCATCAGTATTAAAATCACAGGAAAACCCTTTTAACCCCTTCTACCCAGGCCATTTTTTACAAATCTGACATGTGTCACTTTATGTGGTAATAACTTTGGAACACTTTTTCTTATCCAAGCCATTCTGAGACCCTTTAGGCCCCTTGCAGACGAGCGCTTACAGTTCTGGAATGTATTAGATGACACTGACATAATGCTGTTCGTGTTATCCAATACATTCCAAAACTGTAAGGGTTACATAGCGTCATAAATCAATCAATCAATCAACACATCAAGGGTTAACAGCCAAACAAAACTCAATATCTACTACCCTGATTCCGCAGTTTGCAGAAACACCCCACATGTGGTGGTAAACTGCTGTATAGACACACAGCAGGGCACAGAAGAAAAGAAGTGCTGTATGGTTTCTGGAAGACAAATTTTGCTGGACTGGTTTTTAGACACCATGTCCCATTTGAAGCCCCCCAGATGCACCCCTACAGTAGAAACTCCCAAGAAGTCGTCATTTTGGAAACTACAGGTTATGGTGACAGTTTTATTGGTATTATTTTGGGGTACATATGATAACCAAAATGGCTGTTCTGGCACAGTTCTCATTTTTATGTTCATCTGACAGGTTAGATCATGTGCTATTTTTATAGAGCAGGTTGTTTTGGACGCAATTATATCATATATGTCTACTTTCTTTGTTTGTTTCAGTTTTAAAGAGAGTCTTTCACCTATATAACTAATAGCACTGCCCCACAGAAGATTGCATACACATCCCAGACATACCTGTGTGCACTGTGTGTCTGTATTACATGTCCAGGAAAAGCACTTTTATTCTGCAGGAAAACGGCTCCCAAGTGCGCGGCTGAAAGTGAAAGTAAAATCGGCTTTCTCTCCTGACTCGATTTCTAACAGCTATATCTCCTGATATACTGGATATAATGCTGTGATTTTGGTATCATTTGAAAGCTTTGAATGCCAGCCATCTTTCTATCTGCTACCAATCCCAAGATACAAGCAGCTAAAGCTGCCCTCCCCTCTTCAGTCTGGTTTGCAGCAGCAGCAGAGCTGGGCACTTGGGAGCTGTTTTCCAGCAGAATAAAAGTGCTTTTACTGGACATGTAATACAGACACACAGTACACACAGGTATGTCTGGGATGTGTGTGCAATCTTCTGTGGGGCACTGCTATTAGTTATATAGGTGAAAATGAGGTGACAGACTCCTTTTAAATAATAAAGCAATTTTGAAAATAATTGTTTTTGTGTTTCCATTTTCTGAATGCCATATATATATTTTTTTTCTGCCGATCTTCTTGTGCAGGGGCTCGTTTTTTGCAGGAAGAGTTGACGTTTTTATTGGTACCATTTTTTAATACATATGAATTTTTGATCATTTATTATTACACTATGGGGCAAGGTGACCAAAAAATTGGTTCTTTTGGCACAGGTTTTATTTATTTTTACAGCGTTCATCTGTGGGGGTTGGTCATGTGATCTTTTTACGTTATGGATGTGGCGATACCTAATATGTCTACTTTTTTATTTATTTCACTTTAACGCAATAATAAAAAATTATATTTTACTGTCTCCATAATCTGAGAATCATAGTTTTTTTTATTTTTTGTCCGATTATCTTAGGTAGGGTCTCATTTGTTGCGAGAAGAGGTGACCGTTTCATTGGTACTATCGTTGGTGTTGCGCTTTTTGTGGTGTAAGGTGACCAAAAAAGCCTTTTTTGCCACTGTTTTTATTTTATGTATTTTTTTTTCAATGTTCACCTGAGGGGTTAGATCATGTGATATTTTTATAGACATGGTTTTTACTGACGTGGCGATACCTAATATGTCTATTTTATTTTTATTTCACTTTAACACAATAATAGCATTTTTGAAGCAAAAAAAAATGTTTTAGTGTCTCCATATTCTGAGAGCCATTTTTTTTTTGTTTGTTTGTTTTAAGTAGAGTCTCATTTTTTGTCTTTTTTTTTGCTGGATGAGGTGACGGTTTGATTGGTACCATTTTGGGGGCATAAGCCTTTTTCATCGCTTGGTGTTGCACTTTTTGTGATGTAAGGTGACAAAAATGGTGTTTTTTTTTTTGCACAGTTTTTATTTATTTTTTTATAGTGTTTATATGATGAGGTATATTTATAGAGCCGGTCGTTACGGACGTGATGATACCTAATATGTGTGTTTTTTTTCCTTTTTTTTTCTATTTTTGATTATAAAATCAGGGGAAAGGGGCATTGTTGTTTTTTTATTTTTTACTTTTTTTTAACTTTATTTCTGTCCCACTCTGGGACTTCAACTTTTGGGGGTCTGATCCCCTCTGCAATGCATTACAATACCTCTGTATTGTAATGCATTGCCTGTTAGTGTATTGCACTGGGTAATACACTAACAGGTTACCTAGGAGACGAGCCTGGGGCTGGATCTCCTCGGCCTCCGTAGAAGGCAGGTCCCAATTCCTTGCAAGATATTGGGCTGCTTTCTCACCCATTGGGTCACTGTAGAGTGGCATAGAAGGGGTTAATCCACCAGCATCGATAGAGATGCCGGCGGATTCAGCAGGGGTCCGACTATCAGTGACTGCCGGGCCCCTGCAGTGATTTGGCGGGCACTGCTCCAGTGCCCGCCCGATCACGATGACGTACTAGTACATCAAATTGTGGCAAGTCATCTGCCGCCATGACACTGTCGTGTGTCAGGATAATGGACCCCCCCCCTCATGCCTGGGCACCTCATATAGGTTATACTTGCCCCGCTGCATAGCACCTGATCCATGCACAGCCGCTGCTGCATCTCCCCGTCGCAAGGATCAATACATCCAGCGGGGGACAGCCTTTAAATGATTCGTGCTCCTCCCACCCGTGCCCCACCATCTTTTTGTAACAGTGGCAGTTCTGTTAAAAAAAAAAAAAAACACTAATAAATTGCAAATTTTGTAGCAAACTGGCACTTGTGACAAAATATACTTTTTTTTACCTATAGTAAATGACCCCCATAGTGTCTAGATTAAATAGCTCTTGCCTCACCTTGTTAAAGAAGAACTCCCGCAAAAAAAATTATTCTCTGACCTATTAGAAAGGTGCATGATATAATCTGTAGTGAATGTCATTTTCTTATCAGTGACTGTTTCGGTGAGTAAAAACCTCTCTTCTTATTGTAGCTGGGTCATGTGACCAACTCCCTGACCTCCAACTCACCCAGGACAGAAAGACAGTAACTGCTCTATTCATTCCTATGGGAGCCTCACTTTCAGTCTCATAGGAATACATAGAGAATTAGACTTCCTGTCCATACATAAGTCTATGTGTGAGTTGGTGGGTCTAATTGCTGGTCACATGACACAGATAAGAAACTTCAGGATGATACAAGTCAACAATTCAGACACTGGTAAGAAAATGACATTCACTACAGATTATATCATGTACATTTCTAGCAGGACGTGGAATAAAATTTGTGTCGGGAGTTCTTCTTTAATGTTGAACAAGTGGCATTTACACCAGGTAGAGGGTGGAAGAAAAAAATACTGTCTGCCTCGTTAATCTGATATACCTTGCTAAACTGAGGTCTGCACCTTTAGTCCTTCTCAGCACAGACACTGGGGGGGGGTCATTTATTAAGCTGAAATATGCCTATATTATGTGTATTTCAGGCACAGATTGCGACGCAACAGCTAGTTGTGCCACAATCTGCGACTTCTCCCCGTTCTCCCAAGATCTAAAAACAAGTGGGCGTGGATGGGTCTGCAGACCCGTCTCATTTACCATTTTCTATGCCTGTTTCAGGTATAGAAAAAAGGTCTAACTGTAAGGCCCCTTTCACACAAGCGAGTTTTCCGTACGGGTGCAATGCGTGACGTGAACGCATAGCACCTGCACTGAATCCTGACCCATTCATTTCAATGGGTTTGTGTACATGAGCGTTTTTTTTCACGCATCACTTCTGCGTTGAGTGAAAATTGCAGCATTTTCTATATTCTGCGTTTTTCACGCAGCCCTGGTCCCATAGAACTGAATGGGGCTTCAGTGCAAAACGCATTGCATCCTGAAGCAAGTGCGGATGCAGTGCATTTTTCACTGATGGTTGCTAAGAGATGTCTGTAAACTTTCAATTTTTTTTTATCACGTACGTGAAAAATGCATCAAAACGCATTGCACCTGCGCAGACAAAACTGACTGCAACTTGCTTGCATAATGGTGCGAATTTCACTGAATGCATCCGGAGCCAATCTGTATCGTTCGTGTGAAAGAGGCCTAAGACAGCTAGGAAGCTGTCCTACGTTTAGAAGTGGTGGAAGATCCGACAAAGTTATGGAGAGGACGGCGCATGTGCATAATTTCAGCGGAAACACCGGCAGCTTAAGGCTTTATTAATAAATGTGCCCCTTGTTTTTTGGCTGCACTACTGTGCATATTCGGGATCCCCTTTAAAAAGGCTTTTCTCTTGTAGATTTGTTACATCATGTCTTGGATTCGTGACAAGGAGCTATCGCTGATTGAACGCTTATGTGCAAATGTCCTTAAGGTAGGTAAGCCATTAAACTGTCAATGTTTGTATACCAGCAATATCAAATTGATATTGACAGCACTTCTCTCCCTTTTAACAGGCCGGCCCTATACCCAAACATGTTGCATTTATCATGGATGGGAACAGAAGATATGCTAAAAAATGCCATGTGGAGCGACAAGAGGGCCATTCACAGGGATTTGAAAAGCTTGCTGAGGTTAGAGATCCCTATGATGAGTCCTGTAAATTTGTTGTTTATGCCCCTAGGCATGGCATAATTTGATGCATACTTGTTAGGCATATGTATGGGCTGTATTCATACCTGGCTTGTCCATTTTGGTTGTTCCACTCCACTTGTCGCAGCAGCACAATGAATATGACCGCATTGCTGGATCCATCACATGACTGACACCAACAGCGTCTGTCGGACACTGTTGGGTTTAATGGGGTCCATCGTTTTACCGGACAAGATACAGATTTATGCGCCCCCAATGTAAATGTCAACACAGCTTTATCCCCGAGGTTAGCTATTCTAGGCCAAAGCAACACAAGTTTACGTACATGCGTGCTGAATCGTTAAAATCCTTTGTATTTGACAATCCATGTTTGTTTTAGTGTGGGTAGGATGCAGAAGGTAAATGCAGTGAAACGTGCCACACTGTATATATTTAATGATGCACAGTAATGAATTATGCCAACTCATATTTTCTAACAAGTTACAAGGAATATCAGTGATGACAGAAAACTGCCTTAATTTGATTGGTAACTGCCAACTAGTACTTACTCTATATATATATATATATATATATATATATATATATATATATATATACTGTATATCAATCTGCTCAGCTCCTCCTGCTCTATAACATGCTGCCTGAAGATTGTGCTGCATATATATACAGTACAGACCAAAAGTTTGGACACACCTTCTCATTCAAAGAGTTTTCTGTATTTTCATGACTATGAAAATTGTAGATTCACACTAAAGGCATCAAAACTATATAATGGTTCAGGAGAGGTTTGGAGGTAACAAAGTCTCCAATGACAGATGCATGAAAAAAGTGAAGCCTAGAGAAGTGATGTATTCGTGGGTTCACTTGTTAATGTTGCATTTGGGAATAATGTTTCTGTTACAGGTAGCAGGGGGGATTCAGGATGGTTGTTTGAATTTGCTTGCCACACTGTATGAATCTCAAACTATAGGAAAAGTAGAAGTAAACCAGTTAAAAGTGACTATATAGTATGAGAATAGTCACGTGGAATGTGAAAGGTATACAGTACAGACCAAAAGTTTGGACACACCTTCTCATTCAAAGAGTTTTCTGTATTTTCATGACTATGAAAATTGTAGATTCACACTGAAGGCATCAAAACTATGAATTAACACATGTGGAATTATATACTTAACAAAAAAGTGTGAAACAACTGTAAATATGTCTTATATTCTAGGTTCTTCAAAGTAGCCACCTTTTGCTTTGATTACTGTGTATCCACCTGACTTCTGCCCAACACAACTCATGGTCCCAACCCCATTTATAAGGCAAGAAATCCCACTTATTAAACCTGACAGGGCACACCTGTGAAGTGAAAACCATTTCAGGTGACTACCCTTTGAAGCTCATCAAGAGAATGCCAAGAGTTTGCAAAGCAGTAATCAAAGCAAAAGGTGGCTACTTTGAAGAACCTAGAATATAAGACATATTTTCAGTTGTTTCACACTTTTTTGTTAAGTATATAATTCCACATGTGTTAATTCATAGTTTTGATGCCTTCAGCGTGAATCTACAATTTTCATAATCATCAAAATACAGAAAACTCTTTGAATGAGAAGGTGTCCCCAAACTTTTGGTCTGTACTGTGTATGTATGTGTGTGTATATATATATATATATATATATATATATATATATATATATATATGTGTAATGAAAACAGCACAGCAAAGTCCAAACAGGTGTTGGTGTGCCAGTAGCTCCGGAGTTGGTCGGATCCTTCTTACATAAAAAACTAAATTCCACAGCACCACCAGAAGTAAATCAAAGAATGATGTGATTTATTTCACCAAGACAGCGACGTTTCAGTCTTTCAGTCCTCTTACTGGGACTTCTCATGGCTGCTTGAGAAAAGTCCCAGTAAGAGGACTGAAACGTCGCTGTCTTGGTGAAATAAATCACATCATTCTTTGATTTACTTCTGGTGGTGCTGTGGAATTTAGTTTTATATATATTTATATATTTATATATTTATATATATATTTATATATATATATATATATATATATATATATATATATATATATATATATATATGTCGGTCACAAACAATTCCCAGCATACTCCTTTGGCTATAATGGGATCTGTTTGTTTCTATTAGGGATCCTGGCATACTGGACATAATGGAGCGGCATCCTGCGCATGGTCTGAATCCAGTCGTAAATGAGGCAATAACCCAACTTTTTTTTTTTTCCCACCCTCTGTGTAGACTTTGCGTTGGTGTCTAAACCTTGGTATTTGTGAGGTGACCGTGTATGCTTTCAGCATTGAGAATTTCAAGCGTTCTAAGGAGGAGGTGGATGGCCTTATGGAGCTGGCTCGCCAGAAGTTCACACGTCTGCTTGAAGAGAAGTACGAACATTTAAATGCTCGCTGATTTTTCACACAACTTTATATAAATGAATAGTACAGGTGAATATGACAAACTTTGTAATATATCTTTTCCAGGAAAAATCTTTTACTCCCCTTTTCCCAAATGAATATTCTCCGTCTTGAGATAGACTTTCAGTTCACTCCTGCTCCCCCTCTACCCACTCCATAGATGTCTATGGGCAGCATGTAAACTGCTCCTTTCATGAGCTGTCAAAAACATCTCTCCCTATAATTGCCTATATACATGCTGCAGTCATCTCTTATGTACCAGCAATAGCTGCTCTGACCGCTTGTCCCCATAGAGGATCATTGTTTCTAGGCAGCAGATCATGGTTTACACAATGATTTAGGCGTCTGCAGCAACGTAGCTTTTACCCGAAGAACAAGCTCATCGGGTGATCGGCGGCACCTTTACTCAGGGTAGTTATTGGGAACGAGCGTTAGCGTTATTGGGAATGAGAAGTTAGTTTGGGGAAGAGAGGGGGTAAACAATTACAGAGTTTCTTATACCTAAACCATTCATTTATGCAAAGTTGTGTGAAAAGTTAGTGGCCATTTAAGGTTGTGAACTGCTTAAACATTGGGTGATAGAATTATTTTGGAGCCCTTCCATACTGAGCAAACCAAGCCTTAACTGTTGTTTGTAATCTTTCTAATATGGTTGCAGGTCAAACGTTTTATCTTGCTACAGTTGCAGTCACTTCTACTGCTGCCAGTATACTCTTGGAAACATATTCACTCTCTACATGTGTCCAGTACATATCCCTAGTGCTGTGTTGGTAGATGTATATATCCCTAGTGCTGTGTGTAGCTGTTGGTTTCAATCTGTATGTAGTAAAAGTAAATACTGAAAATTAAAGTGTAACTGCTGTTTCACTTTTTTAACATTTAGAGCTAGTGAGTGCTTTTTTGAAATATGATTTATAATGGAAATGTATTAATTTGTATTAGAAACCTGTAAGTAAAAGTATATAAAGTCTCTCCTTAGCAACCCTTTAAGTGCGTCTTCATTTTTTTACCTGCAGTCCATCTATATTGTAGTGGCAGGGTAGTTACAGTTTCCTCTCCCTTTTAAGTGTAAGGGACTAAAAGCTGTAATTACCTTGCACCACCACTATGATGTAGACGCCGCACAGGTAAATACTGAAGAGTTTAAAGCACTCGCAGCAACCACTAGATAACTGTATGATGTACCGTATGTGCTTCTCAGTCTGCCTCTGCCTCCTTAACCCAGCACTGCTTTTCTAAATGTGTAATAGAACTTGTTAAAATGATGTGACATGCTTCCCTACAAGTTACCTGCTGCCAACGCACCATATTACATCACCAGTGTACTATGTTCTTGTGTACTTACTGCAACCATGCTTTTCTATCTCTCTCTTTCCAGTACTAACAAGAGATTCACTGAGAAGGTTGAGGGGAGTGTTTGTTGCAGATAAACTGTCTGCTGGTAAACAAGTGACATAATTTTACACATTTAGGGAGGCGGTCTGTGACAGGGAGACCAGAGGCAGGGTGAGAAGCCTCTGCATCAAACAGTTATCCACCATTCAGCCAAATGTTGAAGACTGATTCCCCTTAGCAACTGTCAGTTAGAGGGTTGCTAAGGGGAGACTTTACATACAAGTTTTCTAATAAAAATTAACATGTTTCTCTAATCCAGTATATTACAAAAACACTTCCATTCATTGTTTCTACACATAAAAAATTAGATGAAAGTTACATTTTAAAAGTTCTTCTTTTATTTCTGCTATTTCAACAACTAATGTTGTGTTACATTTTGACTAATGTTCTCTGCAGAGATAAACTTCAGAAGCATGAAGTTTGTATACGAGTGATCGGTGACCTGAGTTTGCTTCCTATAGACATCCAGAAGCTTATTGCACAGGCAGTCCTGGAAACCAAGGATTACTCTAAGTAAGTGTTGAAGCAAGAATTCCTATTGTTACAAAAAGAAAATGACTATCACTCCTTACAGAGATGCAGTTGTATTAGATGTATAGTAGTCAGAACATGATGTATGTAAACTGCATATTTTGGGTCTTTTTGCCTTGCTTTTGATGGTTTCCTGTAAATGCGCTTTCTCATGTGCTGTGAGTTATGCTGTGTGCTTTGAGCCAATATGAAGTATTTCTCGCTCATATCATTGGGGGACACAGAAGACCATCAATATAGCTGCTGCCACTAGGAGGCGACACTAAGCAAAGAAAAGTGTTAGCTCCTCCTCTTAGTTATACCCCTCCTGCAGACACTGAGCTAACCAGTTTTTAGCTTAGTGTCTGTAGGAGGCAGAACTCCCTGCTTTGCAGGGCGTCTTCTTTTGTTATTTTACCTTTTTCCCTCTTTAGGTACGGGAAACAGAGACGCCTCTTTGTTTACCCAGGGAGGAAGGCCGGTGTCTGTTTCCCTCACTGCCCGACTTCTCCCAAGAAGAAAAAGTGGACCAGGGCAGCCCAGCTCCCCTGCATCCCGCCAGCCATGGGGTCTTTTGCATTTCTTCAGTCCCCCCACCACTCCAGCCTCACTACCACCTCGGTGCTAGTGGCTAAAGAGGTGGCCCTGCTGGTACCCCAAGGGGGGGGGTTGAAGAGAAGAGGACGAAGAAAGGGTGAGTATAACCCTTTCCTTCCACCTCCTCCCACCAATCTCTGGCCCAGGGCTTCCGGCCCAAGTTCTCTCCTTTTGCCCCTCTCTCTCTACCCTCTCCCTCCTATAGCATGGCCTCTGTACCGGGTGTATCTCGGCCGGTCCACCTTCCGGTTCCCGGCCACGGTGCGCTCCCCGGCAGTACCAGGTCTCCTGGGTGGCCGTCACTCTTCTCTTGTGCGCATCGATACGCTCGGTCTCCTTGGTCCCTGGCACAGTCTGTAATCGGGCCCGGCTTGCGGCCTGTTAGGCTGCATCTTCCCGTCTGCCTGAGGGCGGGATTCGCATGTTTAAGCGGGAAAAATTTGCGCCCTTGTCTTCACTCCCCGGCGTCCCAATAAGCGCCGTCCCCTCAGTGACCCGATAAGCTCCACCCTCTCAGCTGCCCGAAAAGCTCTGGTGCTTCCAGTGGCCCCATAAGCCCCGCCCCTCCAGCGACCTGATAAGCCCCGTCCCCTCCAGCAGCTTAACCCCTTCCTTGCCCCAGAACTACTTTTCTGAGGAAACTATACACTGGGCTGTCTGCTGGCTGGTCATTGCTACAAACAGCTGTGGTTCAGATACTCTAGCTCTGTTTTGATGAACTTCAGCAATATTAAAAAAAAAACAAAAAAACAATCCTGTAGGCAGATCTTCCAGAAAATTCCTTATCCTGCGATGGATTTATACGTTTCATGGCATATGTGGAATCCTGGCACTAACACTGGATACCGCATCACCCTTTCTCTGTAGGCAGAGTAGATTCACTACTACTGGATTCCGTAAGTCCCGTCCTTCCTTAGGCGGTATATGTGCACTTACTCTGGTCCCTGTGCGCATGTAGCATTACCCTCCTTTCTTAGGCGGAGTAATTGTCCTCACACTGGATACCATACAGCCTATAGCATTACCCTCCTTCCAAAGGCGGAGTACGTGCACTAGATACTGTACTGCCAGTAACATTATCCTCCTTCTTAGGCGGAGTAATTGCGCTTGCGCTGGATGCTGTCCTGCCTGTAGCATTACTCTCTTTCCAAAGGCATACTAATTGTGATTATACTAGATATTGTACAGCCCATAACATTATCCTCCCTCACAGGCGGAGTAATTGCACACACACTGGATACCGTACAGCCTGTAGCATTACCCTCCTCCAAAGGTGGAGTAATTGCACACGCACTGGATACCGTACAGCCTGTAGCATTACCCTCCTCCAAAGGCGGAGTAATTGCTCTTGCACTGGATAACGTACTCCCTGTAGCATAACGTACTGCCCTTGCACTAGATGCTGAAAGCCGGAGTAATTGTTTGTGCACTGGATACTGTACAACTTGTAGTATTTCCCTCCTCCAAAAGGCGGAGTATTTGCTTGTGCACTAGATACCGTATAGCATGTCCCATTCCCACATCCTCCTCCTCACAAGGGTAGGGTAATTGCGCCTGCGCTGGATACGGCACAACCTGTAGCATTGACCTCCTTGCAATGGTAAAGTGATTGTGCTTGCACTTGATGCTGTACAGCATGTAGCATTACCCTCCACCAAAAGGTGGAGTTATTGCATTTGTATGGTTTCTGTACAGCCTGTAGCATTACGCCCTTTTTCCCTTAGGTGGAGTAATTGTCCTTGCACTGTATACCGTACAGACTGTAGCTTACTCTCCTTCCATGGCGATTGTCCTTTAAGTGGATGACGTACAACCTGGGCAATTCCTCTCCTCTTAGGGATCGGTAATTATTTTGCTCTAAATACCGTGCACAATGCAGAGTTACTATCCTTTTAGCGGTATACTTGTTCTAACATGGGGCATGACTTCCTTCTATAGGAACGTTATCAGAGCTTCCTCAGCTCGTAGCATTATCCTCTTTCCACAGACAGAGTAATGATCCTGTCACTGGATACTTACAGCCGGTAGCATTCCCTTACTTCCATCAGCGAGTGTTTGCATCTCGTTGGATCCTGTACGTCTGGTAGCATTGTCCTCTTTACACCATCGCTGGACACTGTACCCTATGTTAACCTCCTTCCAGAGCAGTGCACTCCACTGTTCTCTATGCTTCCGGTAGCGTTCCTCTCTTCCGTGGCGAGAGTATTTGCACTAGGTGAAGTAATTGCACTTCCACCGGAGATCGTACATCCCGTGACATTGCCCCCTCCACAGGCAGGGGGATTGCACTAATATGGGATATCATCTGTCCTGTCAGTTTTCTCTCTTATTTAGGTGGTTTAGTTGCTCCGCAGTCACATACTGTGGATCCTGTGGCATTCTCCTCCTTTTATAGAGGACTTGCATTATCTCTGGATTTTATGCGGACTGTCGCATTACCCTCCTTCCTTAGGCAAGGTGATTGCACTGCGAATTCTACTCTAATATTGGTTATCCCCTGTCTTGTCAACCCTCCTTTTTGGTTAGAGTAATTGCTTCACCATTACCTACTCTCTTTCTTCAGGCAGTCCGGGTACGGATTGGTGTCGGTCCTTCGTGGCAGCCTCTGTCTTCCAGGTTGGCCCGTAACTCTAACAGGCCATTCTCACGGCACATACTTTTCCCTGGGTCTTGAGCCGCTGTGAGGAGCACTCTCATTGGTTGCTTGTTCTTGGCACGCTCTGACTCTACTGGCCCTTTGTTTGGGGTGGAACGTCTACTCTGATTGCCAGTTTTCTTCTTCTCAGGTAGAGTCCGGCGCTATCAACGATTCTGGTGACTATTGCTGCTTCTGAGGCAGCATCTCTTCTAACCCTGGAAACCATAGTTACGACTGTCGCTTCCCCCCTATGAGGCAGTCTTCCGCTGCCCAGGATATCATGGCTAGCCCGATCCGCGGCTACTTCTGCATGACCCCCTCCAGGGGAGTATTTGCATTCACCTTTCAAGTGCGGCTTCCATCATACATAAGCAGGGGTCACTACATCTCCGATTTTTACCGCATTTCCTCCCTCCATGTGGAATATTGGCATTTCTGACGGTATCTCCGTAGCATTCCTACTTCGTGGCATGGTACCTTCTCGCTTGTGGTAGTTGTTGATTGTGCCTACATTTCCTTCTTCCACAGGGGGCACTTACTCATGTTCTCCCATCCCTGGTGCGTTGGTTCCTCCAGGCATGGTATGTATAATGCACCTAACGCTCTGGCTGACAGGTACTCCTATTCAGCTGTCATCTATGCTGCAGAGTTTTGCTCACTTCTAGTGAACGTTAGTACATTTTCTGTACCGTTATACTTTACAGCTTCCATGATGCTGGCTTAGCGCCTTGTCCCCTTCACATGTAGTACATTGCCTATACTAAGGTGACAGCATCAGCATAAGGGGTGGGGTATGCACTTCTCAGTTGCGTATGCGGGTGGTCTGCACTGCTTCCTCCAGGGCTGTGGAGTCGGAGTCGGTCACCATTTTGGTGGAGTCGGTATAAAATGGACCGACTCCGACTCCTAAAATATATAATGAATTTATAAGAATTTGTGAAAATGATGAAATGTCCTATAAATGTCTGTTCTATTCCTGATCTAAGGATTTAGGCTTTTAGTTGAGATGACTGTGTACTGCCCTTTCTGTCCAGTGCATGTTCTCTCTGTATGCTTTATGTTTCCTCTGAGCTCATGTTTGGAGAGGTTAGCTGCTCTCATGGCTTCTATCTGCTGCTGATGTAAAACACCTAGAGCCTTATGTATGAAAACTGTCTAGGTGTAGAAGTTTCTTTGTTGCCCATAGCAACCAATCAGAGCTGCCCTTTCATTTCATATAGTGCTCTGGAGAAATGAAAGGGGAGCTCTGACTGGTTGCTATGGGCAACAAAAAAAGTCTTAGACCTAGACAGTTTTCATACATCAGGCCCAGAGGCGTAGCTACTGGGGGGGGGGGGAGGGGATGTTCCGGGCCCAATACCTCTGGGGGCGCCCAGCAGGGATGGCCTTAGTACAATCAGGCGAATACAAGTGAGCGCTTCCATTATGGAGTCTGATGGGGGCACTCCTATTAATCCTATATTTTACTGCATTATGTGGTAGAGTATTTAGAGTAGGGTATGTAGAAAGTCTATTGTAATGTACTTAACAGCATAGATGATCTAGCAGTTTATATAGTCCTCTTGCTAATACAGTATTATAACCACAACTAGTAGTATGTGCCTGTGAAGTTGGAAATGTGCGTTTGGGAAGCCAATAAGTGGGGGGCCCACTCAAGTATGTTTCGCCCCCCCCCCCCCTGGTGCTGAACCTCTAGCTACGCCTCTGATTAGGCCCTAAGTGAGCTGTACCCAGAGAAGCCTGATAGATTACAAACTGTTTTTGTCATGACTTATCTGTACTATTGATTTTATGCAAATTTGTTTAAAGTTATCACTTAAACATGCTCCATGTATGAGGGAGTCGGAGTCGGGAGTCGGGGTGAGGGGAAATTGAGGAGTCGGGGCTTTGGCTTACCGACTCCACAGCCCTGGCTTCCTCTCTGGTAGAGCGGTCGTACTGCCCTTGTGGCCACCCCTATTTGCTGGTTCTTCTGAGCCGCATCAGCCTTTTCTACTTCTCCCCCTCCGCAGGGCGAGTTGTTTCTTTTCCCCGGATACTGTTCTGCCTGCTCAGCGGGTTTTCATAACCATAGGGTTCTCGTATGCTCCCTTTCGGTTGTGGAGCGCCTACGCGGGTGGCATCCATTTTCTTCCCAGTTTTTGTCTGAGGCTCTGGAGATTCGGAGTCTGCACTTCCTTCCTGATGCAGTATTCTCATCTCTCTAGTTCCTGTCTGCAGCGTCCGGTTAGGTCTGCCAGTTCAGGCAGCCTTCTGTGGCGTGTCAGACAGCTTCTCTCCTCTTGTACGGGAATCAAGGTCCTCCTCTACATGCCTCTGCTACCACATTGGCATTTTCCTTGGGGAATATCCTGATTCAGAACACCCCCTTGACTGTACGTCTACAGGGGACATTTTTGTCCCAGAGGACACCTTTTTCCTGCCAGGTTACTCCCCACCATTTTTGTCCGTTTGGGTCGTTTTTCGTTGCCTCGTTCCCTTTGGGCTCCTCACGCCCTCAAGAACTTCGTGTGGGCCATTCTCATGACTGACTCCAGGTTCTCTGACCCTGACTTGTTTGTCAAGGTCCCACGGGAGTGAGTTTCTCTCCTAGCAGCCTGATATGCTGTGTGGGTTCCTTGCCTTCTGGCGTCCCTACCTCTTCCCCCATGAGGTGCAGGTTTGTCACATCTGATACTCTCTGACCCTGGATATCCAGACACCTTATACAGTTCGTCTTCTTCCACTCAGTATTGCTGTGTGTTGTTTTTCCTGGGGTTTTCATCCATGGGTACCACTCCTTAACAGTCTTCTGGATCCAGGCTATGGATTCTGTCCTGTATCTTCCGTAGGAGCCTCTGCAAATTCATCCGTTGTCTACCTGACTTCCTGGGAATGACTCTTCCTGTCCCTTTTTCAGGGTTCCTGATGTGTCTTCCCCCCACATTCTATACAAGGCCTTATGACCGGCCTTGGATTCGTTCTGGTCTGGTTCCCGCCCCATGGTACTGCTTTGGAACGTCCCATGGTCTTCTGTGTCCCCCAATGATACGAGCGAGAAAATAGGATTTTTTGTCTTACCTGTAAAATCATTTTCTCGCTGAGTTTATTGGGGGACACAGCTCCCACCCCATATATATATCTGACTGGTTCCCCTCGATGGGTCCCCCTAGTTCTTGATGCTGACCCATCTTTGGTTTTCTTCCTTTTTTATTCCTTTCTGTTGGCTTCTCCTTACTGCTCCTACTGCTTTTGTACAAACTGATTAGCTCAGTGTCTGCAGGAGGGGTATAGCCGAGAGGAGGAGCTAACACTTTTCTTTGCTTAGTGTCGCCTCCTAGTGGCAGCAGCTATACCCATGGTCTTCTGTGTCCCCCAATGAACTCAGTGAGAAAAGGATTTCACAGGTAAGACAAAAAATCCTATTTTCTCCCTCCCCCCAGCCTTCAGAGCATGCAAATCTCGTGATTCAGGGCTTGAGGCAATACCTTTATCAGCAAACTATCCGGCAAGTTGTGTGCCTATTTATATAGTCTTGACAATTAAAACAAGATAGTAAAACACATTCCTTTTTGTTTCCTGTACTTGATTATGAGGGCTGCCATCTTGCCTGAGCTGCTTTTAACAGCATTTAGAGATACAGAAACCATGGCACACCATAGACTGCAGTCATTTATGGACATGTATAGGAGAGTTTTAGACATGCTGTGTGACCTGTGTAAAGGTCACCATGCAGGAAGGTGGAGAATATTTGCTGTGACCATCACCTATTGTGAATGGTGGATCCAGTATTCTCTATACAGTAATGTTAGCGTTCATTGTAATCTTGCCTGTGATGATAATGAGATAACTATTAGTATGTTTTCTACAGCACAGGAATAGTCAGCCTATCATTAGGCTCAGTCGCAAGTGTGAAAACTGCAGGATTTTAAATACAAAAACACAAAAAACTTAATTTAAACAATAGGTTATTTTCTGTTGGCACTTTCCATTTAAGAAGAGGTAGGAATTGATATGTAGAACAAATTCCATAACCTCCAGGTCCATTTATCTGAGTTGTGAAAACAGCTACACAAAATTAGTATGGAAGTCCTGGAACCCCTTTTCTCCCAATAGTACCTGAGGTGAGATATGAATCTTAAAGCATTTATGACATATCCTGTTGATGTCCTATAATTTTTAATGAGAGCTGTACCCCTTTAATTTTGAAAATAAAAAATAGTCATGCTCCCGCAAATGGTCAAAGGCGCAAGCAGGTCTTTTGAACTGCATAGTAATGTTACAATATTTCAGTATCAAGAATGTAAAAAAAACGTCAATACAAACATGAAAAAGAGTCCGGGATAAGAATTGGAGAATGGTTGAATACCACAGTTTGAAAAGATTTTAAGGCTGTAATGTTTGTATTATGACTTGGCTGTGGTGGTGTGATTATATTAGGAGATCTGAAATTTGTTTGACCAGTACCTAAGAGAAATAGAAATTAGAAATAATTTCTTTTAATGCTATTTAATAATGATTATATTATTCCATTTCCTTTTTTTTAAAAGGTGTTTTTTGAATGTTTGCTTTGCTTACACATCCCGACATGAAATCAGCAATGCAGTTCGGGAAGTAGCTTGGGGAGTACAAGAAGGCCTAATAGAACCCAGGTATCTATTTTTCTATTTAAATACTCTGTTGCAATTTGAGTAATAGTTTTGTGTTACGGCTAGATGTAAAACTTTATACAGAATAAGTTAATTTTGTAGTCATTTTTTACTGATGTCTAAGTCTTTGTTCCTTAGGGATGTGTCCGAGAATCTTCTTGACCAATGTTTGTACACCTCGCATTCCCCTGATCCTGACCTTCTTATTCGTACTTCTGGTGAAGTCCGACTTAGTGACTTTCTTCTTTGGCAGGTAAGAATTGTTCTTTTCCCAGTAACAGTGATACAGTTTTACATTTACATGTAAATTTATTCCTATAGACAGTGTCTCATAGCTTGGAAGGGGTTATTTTTTGCTTAATTTATTTGTAGTTTTTAAAATTATTTTTATGCAATGTCAGCAAAGGCCAGTGGGGGACAACTTCTTGTTATTTTTAATTTTGACACTGTGTGAGATCCAATATTTGGCTGCCCAATCACTGGTAGCACTAAGAGGGTATTCTTAGTGTGTGGGGAGGCACTAAGGCTGGCAGTGTTCCAGAGTAAAACCTAGGTAATGTAATGAAGGATCCTGCCAGTGTTTCATAATGCCCATGGTTAGGACGGTATGAATAATCTTACAACATTAGAAGACACATACTCCCCCCTCATAAATTGGAAAGAGTGTAAAGTATGCCAAGTTTTAATTTATTCTCTAAATCTAATATTTCTCTTTTTTTGGTTCTTGCTTAACCACTTCCAGTCTGCCCATTAACTATAAACGTCCTGGTAGTGGATCTCTATCTCTGAATGGACGTTTTAAAACGTCCTTGAGCTTTGCCCCCTGCACATGTACATAGAAGCTCCATGACTCAGCTGCCTCCTGACAGCCAAGAACATGGAGCTTTAACCTGAGACCTTTTTTCCTGGCCTCCAGGCTTTTGATCACTCAAAAGCTGTCAAAGCCATCACGAATGCTTGTACTATTTCCCTCTCATTACTGCCGGTCACAGAGCAGTTTACAACCACATATGGGGTGTTCTGCAAACTTCAGAATCAGGAAAATAAATATTCAGGTTTGATTTGCGGTTTACCCTTGCTATCTTATAGGAAAAATGAATTAAAAATTGAAAATCTGCAAAAAATATTTATTTTTAAATTTCCCCTTCCTTCTGTTTTAATTCTTGTGGGAAATCTAAAGGGTTAACAAACTTTGTAAAAATCAGTTTGGATCACATTGGGGGCTGTAGTTTCTAAAATATGTTCATTTATGGGAGGTTTCTATTATTTAAGCCCCTCAAAGTCACTTTAGAACTGCAAAGGTCCTTTAAAATTAACTATTGGAAATTTTCATGAAAATCTTAAAAATTACATCTAAAATTCGAAGCTTTCTAACGTCCTCAAAAAATAAAATTACATTTACAAAATTATGCCAACATAAAGTGGACATATGGTGAATGTTCATTAATAACAATTTTATTAGATATCCCTATGCAACTTAAAAGCAGAGAAATTACTGTATTATTATTACTGCTCATGTTACCTCTGTTATTGTATGTTTTATTGCTATATGTATCAATAAAAATGATCTGATTCAAAAAAATAAAAGCAGAGAAATTAATATTTAAAAAATTGTTTTTTTTTCAAAATTTTCAGTAAATTTTGGATTTTTTATAAATAAAGGTAAAATATATTGACTCAAATTTACCATTAACACAAAGTACAATGTCTCACAAGAAAGCAATCTATGAATGGCTTGGATAAGTAAAAGCGTTCCAAAGTTATTACCACATGAAGTGACACATGTCAGATTTGCAAAATTAGGCCTGGTCAGGAAGGGGGTAAATGGCCCGGATGGGAAGTGGTTAATATGGTTTTTACTACAATAGTCTACTATGAAAGGTTTCAAACCACTGGTAACGACACAGTCCTGGATTTGCAGAGCAAAAGGGCCAAAAAAAGTGTGTCCCTTCTTCAGCAATGTTTTCAGCAAACCCAGCATCTTGTTGATACCTCTGTTTCAGTAGCAGGGACAGGGTGCATAAAGTGACGCTCTGTGAGTCTCTTGATGTCTTCTGACTCATGGAGTCCTACTTCCCCTTCTTCAAATAAAAGGTGTTCAATAATTTTAAGGAGTTCTAAAAATGTAATTGTTCCCCAAAACGTTTTGTAAATTACAAAGGAATTTAAAGTCGCAACCTGTGTCAGATACATTGCCTCCTTGTTGTACCAGACTCTAGTTCCCCCTATTATCACATAAGGTTGGAGAGCCTGATCAGAGAGGACAACACCCCTCATGATCCTATTGTCCTCTGTGATACAGAGTGGCTTCTGCAGTAGTCCCTCTCTTACAGTGACCATGGTGTCAGCATGTATAGTGCTTGGCATTAACACCCCTTTGTTTTCATTGCATATAAGCGCAAGAATAGGTGCATTGAGAGAAGCTTTGGTTGCACTCCTTTTGGGTTTCTGCGGACGGTCTCACAGACTCCTGTGTTAGCAGAATAAACTCTTTTGAATAGTGACACACTGGAATAAAAGTCAGCGTCCACTCTGTAGCCCTTGTGAAGAAATGGTTGCATTAGGTTCCAGGTGATTTTTCTGCTGGCACTAAGGTTTTCTGGGGGATTTATATCACAGTCCTTTCCCTCATAAATATTGAAACCGCACGTGTAAGCGGTGTTGTGCTCAAAAATTTTATATAAGTTTATGTTCTACCTTTCTCCTCTTGATGGAATATATTGTCCAAGTGACAGTCACCCTTTAAAATTAACAAGGGATTCGTCCACACTCAATTTCACATCAGGTGTGTAGGATTTTAGAAATGTGTCTTTCAGTGAAATGATAAGCGTCCTCAGTTTTTTTATTTTTAGGCAATCATCCCCCTGGATTGCATCTTAGAGGATTTTATAAATTGTTATTGAACTGTAGGAGGCATTAATGCAGTTCCTATCGACTCCTCGACATTACCAAACCAAATACTGCGGTTGCTTGGTTAAATCTTGCTGCTCAGTAGGCACAAGTCAATGGCTTTTTTTTTTTTTTTTACAATGCTCATGTTCAAAATGAGCCCTGAAACTATTTAATTTGTGGAAAGCCAGACCCTTGCATAACATGATGTAGGCCTCTGTGAAATAAAACTGCCTTGCAGAGAGGTTTGTCTGGTCCACAACTGATTGTAAAAATCCGTAATATGAATGTTTACGCCCAGAGTTTCCGTAAATTTGGGACTCTGAGGTGAAAAACTTCCACGATCCCAAAAAATATGTGCCAGAAGCATTAGAAGAAGTACTTGGGGTGCCATCACTACATATTCCTCTGCTGAAGGAGATCTCAATTCGTACAACAAAATCGTGTAAGTTCACTGTGCAATGTAAGTTCTATGCGCCATTGTAATATTTTACGTGTACACAGTAAATACAGTAAGAAGCACTGCTCTGTGATGTTCCATATCAATGTTTGAAGGCAGATTTACTATATAATTTGTGCGCTGCACCTCTGTTCTGTATTGTAGGTCACCATATAGTATAGGCACTGTGTATAGTACCTACAGTATGTTCCTGGTATTACAACCAGAATTGACATTAGACTAGCTCAGAGGGTGATAAATGTCTTTTATTGAAAAACCTCTTTAAGTATGCCAGACCAGTTATAGCACAGTTTCTGTGGATGAAACAAGTTGAAAGTACCCGTACAGTTGCGCTGGTAGAAGCTGTGCAGCCAAAATATGCATTGTATGCAGTTCACTGTAAGGCTACTTTCACACTAGCGTCTTCAATACTGCTATTGAGATCCGGCATGGTCCCTCCAGATTTTCTATCTTCCGGACGAAGTCCGTCTTCTTCTCTTCCTTTCTCCAGCAGGAGACTGATCGTCATGAGTGACGTCACCGCCTCCTGCTGGAGAAAGCGCCAGCCGGCAGTCTTAACAGCGCACTAGGCTGAATGCTCAGTATCTCTGTATCGTACAGGCTTCTATGTGAAGGCTTCTATGTGAAGTCTGTACTGACTCCTCCACAGTGCGATGTAAGCGCTGTGCAGGAATGACAGCATAGCGATCAGCCACAGAGGCTGATCGCTATGCTATGCATGTCACAGGGGGCACTGGATGGCACAAGGGGGCCACTGGATGGCACTGTTATGGACGCGCCATGGAGGTCACTGTTATGGACGCGCCATGGAGGTCACTGTTATGGACGCGCCGTGGAGGTCACTGTTATGGGCACTGAGTATGAGTGATTGGGCTCGTGCACAGAACCATATCTGTTTTGCGGTCTGCAAGTCGCGGATCCACTAAATAAGTATAATGTCCGTGTGTGATTCACATTTTTGCAGTCCCATTGAGTTCTATGGGTTTTAGATCTGCATGTCCCATTCTGGTCTTCAAAATGAGGACCTCAAATCCATAGAACTCAATAGGACTACAAAAATGTGGATCGCAAAATGGATACGGTTGTGTTTAGATACAGAGCTCAGCAGGCAGGATCATACAAGATAGGATTAGATACGCCACTCAGCAGGCTGTGTCATACAAAATAGGATTAGATACGCAGCTCAGCAGGCTATATCGCACACAATAAGATGTGTATCAGGCACACATATAGGATGGGATTAGATACAGATGTGTTTGAATAAAAAAATAAAAAAAATAGAGTATTATATAAAAATAAAATAAAAATCACATATAAAAAAATAATTTCCCCCCAAATATGTCATTAAAAAAATTACAAATAAAAAATAAATAAATAAAATAGACATATTTGGTATCACCGCGTCCGCAACGACTGGCTCTATAAAAATATCACATGATCTACCCCATCAAGTGAACTGCGTAAAAAAAAATCTAATAAAAATTATGCCAAAACAGCTTTTTTTTTTTTTTTTTTGTCGCCTCACCTACCAAAAAACATATCAAACAATCAAAAAGTCATACGGATCCCAAAATGATAGCAATAAAAACGTCACCTCATCCCGCAAAAAATGAGCCCCCACACAAGATCATAACTCGAAAAAAAAGAAAAAAAAGGCTCTTAAAACAATTGCCACACAAAAACATGATTTTTTTTTCTAAAAATGCTCTTATTGTGTAAAACGTAAAAAATAAAAATAAAAAATAGACATATTTGCTATCGTTGCGTCCGTAACAACTGGCTCTACAAAAATATCACATGATCTACCCCATCAAGTGAACGGTGTAAAAAAAATATATAGAAAAATGCCCCTAAACTGCTTTTTTTTTTTTTTTTTTTTTTTTTTTTTTTTTTAGTTAACCTCCCAAAAATTAGATTAAAAAGTGATCAGAAAGGCTGATGTACTCCAAAATGGTGCCAATAAAAAGCACAGCTTGTCCCGCAAAAAATAAGACCTCACGCAGCTCAGTCCACAAAAAAATTAAAAAGTTATCACTCTTACAAACCATGACAAAAAATTCCATGTTAGAAAATGCAGATGCTGCTCCTCCCCTTCTGAACCCTGGCGTATCCGCAAATAACAGTTTACGACCACATGTGGGGTGTTTTTGCAAACTGCAAAATCGGGGTAATAAATATTGAGTTTTGTTTTGTTGTTAACCCTTGATGTGTTACAGGAAAAAAATGATTAAAATGGTAAATCTGCAAAAAAAGTGAAATTTTGAAATTTCACATCTATTTTGCTTTAGTTCCTGTGGAATACTTAAAGGGTTAACAACACTTCTAAAACCAGTTTTGAATAGTTTGAGGGGTGTAGTTTCTAAAATGGGGTAATTTATGGGTGGTTTTTATTATGTAAGCCTCACAAACTGACTTCAGAACTGAACTAGTCCTTAAAAAAGTTGATTTTACAAATTTGCAAAAATTGCATCTAAAATTCTAAACCTTCTACTGTCCTAAAAAAATAAAATGACACTACCAAAATGATGCCAACATAAAGTAGACATATGGGGAATGTAAATTAAAAAGGATTTTATGGGGCATCACTATCTGTCTTAAAAGCAGATTCAAGTTTAGAAAACAGTGAATTTTTTCAAATTTTCGTTAACTTTTGGATTTTTTTTTATAAATAAAATTAAAACTTATCAACTCAAATTTACCAGTCATGGCTGCTTGAGAAAAGTCCCATTGAGAGTACTGAAACGTCGCTGCTCTGGTAAAATAAACTACTTTTTTTCTTAGCACAATTTTTGGTGGTGCTGTGAAATTTATCATTTCTATATTAAGGATTTGACCACGTCCGTTGGCACACCGCAACTTTATTCTATTTGCTGTGCTGCTTCCATTTTTACGATAGATAGATAGATAGATAGATATAGAGAGATAGATATATATATATATAATTCAAAAGTAAAGTGAGGCAGCACTCTCAAGATATATATAGATATATAGATATATAGATATATATATATATATATATATATATATATATATATATATATATATATATATATATATATATATATAGAGAGAGAGAGATACAGTACATATATAGAGAGAGAGTTTTAGATTTTCTAAAAAATGTTTATATTGTTTTTAAACTTTTTTTTAATTTTTTACTTTTTTTAAGTCACCCTAGGTGATTTTAACATGCAATCATTAGATTGCATAGATTGCATCTACTATTCTATAATTCATATTTATGGATTATGGAATACTGAATTCAGTATATTCCAGTGCAGTGCTGCCTATACAATATATTAGTAATCTGCCCGCAAGCCTAATACAGGCTTAGGTCTTGTCACATTTGACCAAGGCATCCGAAGGGTTAAGGCCTCACCACGGTCTGTGAAAACCTGGCCTGCTGAGTGCACAATGTCATTGGTTGCTATAACGCCGAGGACCTAGCAGGCTGGACTTTCACGGACCGGGGTCTGTGAGAATCCACATATGTGTGAATGAGGCCTAAATGTTCACGATCGGCATTACCGATGATCGCAGACATTACCCCCAGGCCTCTGCAGTGTAAAACAGCAGAAACACTGTGGTCATGGCGCCTGCTGCACTCACGAGTGGGTACATCTTTAAAGACCGGATCTCAGACTTACATGCATGGGGGAGCTCCCGAAAGGGTTAAAAATGTTTTAACATAAAAACATGATTTAAACAATTAGGTCATTTTCTGATGACACATTACCTTTAGGGACTCTGGATTTCACATTTTCATAAGCTGTGATCACTGCTCATGCTTGTGAGTATAATAAAAGGCAGCTTTTGAGGAACTTCGATGATTCTGAGACGTTGTTGCATTATGTCTGTTCTTTATTTTTACTGAATGGTGAAGGTATCATGGCAAAACAGCTTTCTAGATTCAGTGCAACAAACTGCCAACAGTTGTCTGTTACAATCTCCATTCCAGCATATAAAGTTATCAATGACTGTACCCAGTGATGACCGTACACTTTAAAGGGGTTGTCTCACTTAAAGAGGACCTGTCAACACTCCTGACATGTCTATTTTAATAGCTTCATACATCCCCCATGTAACAACAATCTTGGAGCCTCTATTCTTATGGCTGTATGTTGTGCCATTCCTTTATTATTTCTACTAGAAGTTCTGAATGAATTGCTAGCAGTGTGCAGTAAGGGTACAGAGGGGAGGTAACCAGTTGGGGGTGTGTACCTGCACAGACTCACTCTATCCAATCAGTGCTGCCATTTTCAGACTGTGCAGGTACACACACCCAACTGGTTACCACTCCTCTGTACCCTTACTGCAGACTGCTAGCAATTCATTCATAACTTCTAGTAGAAATAATAAAGGAATGACACAACATAGAGATATAAGAATAGATGTTCCAGAATTGTTATTACGCGGGGAATGCATGAAGGTATTAAAATAGAGATGTCGGGAGTGGTGAAGGGTCCTCTTTAAGCAAACAGCATTGATTATGCAGAGAAAGTTAATACAAGGCACTTACTAATGTATTGTTTTTATCCATATTGCTTCCTTTGCTGACTGGATCTATTTTTCCTTTACATTATACACTGCTCGTTTCCATGGTTACAACCACCCTGCAATCCATCAGTGGTGGTCGTGCTTGCACACTATAGGAAAAAGCACTAGCCTATGTGCTCTCCTGCAGTCCCGGGCAACAGAGCGGCTGACCCTTTTTCCTATACTGTGCAAACATGATCACCACTGCCAGATTGTAGGGTGGTCCTAACCATGGAAATGGGCAATGTAAAATGTGATGGAAAAATGAATCCAGACAGGAAAGGAAGCAATATGGACAATAACAATACATTAGTAAGTGCCTTGTATTAACTTTCTCTACATTATAAATGCCCCCTTTAACCTCCTAACAGTCACGTTAAAATTAGAAAAACCCTCTGAAAAATGTCACCTTTTTTATTGTAGATTTTTAATGTGTTTCTGCAGTAAATCTTGTTGGCACACAACTCGGGACAATATTGCATTTTTAACTCCTTAATGACATCATTAATTTTAGCCTTTAGGACCAATAATATTTTCCCCCTTTGTGTTCTAGCAGACATAACTTTTTAAAAAAAATTTCTATATTTTTTTTTTTTTATTTTGCGGGATTAGTTGTAGGTTTTTTAGGAATTGCTTTGAGGTATACATAGTGTATTAAATAACTTTTATTGTTTTATTTTTAGGAGGAAAGATTAAAAAACAGCAATTTTTCCATTTTGTGGAATTTATTTACGGCGTTCACTGTTTGGTAAAAATAACATAACTTTATTGTGTGGGCCCATACACTGACGATAATGTAACATTTCTATATATATATATATATATATATATTATTTTTTTTTTACAGTTTTTTTTTCTCTCCCCCTGCAGCCTGTCATCCAGACTGACGAGGGGGGGGGGTGGGGGGGAGCAGCTGCTTTAACTGCTCATATCTCTTGTTTGAAAGCTGACATTCCAAGCTTTCAGACAATACCAGAATGACCGCAATATGTTCAGTACAAGGGAAGATATCACTGATAAAAATTGGGATGCTGTGAATGCAGCTGAAAGTCAAAGCAGGTTTTACCCGCAATTATTCCCGACTCGATTTCTAACAGTGATTTCTCCTCTGTTGCTTGGGCTTTAGCTGTCATTTTAGTCTTGTATGCCTGTCAGCTTTCAAACAAGACCAGTTGCAGGCTTCTAGCTGCTAATATTGAGGAGATATCGGCATCTAAAGCAGCCCCCCCCCACATTCTGCCCGAGCTCAGCTCCGGCAGAACAATTAAAGGGACACTATCGCGAAGAAAAAAATTTTGATATGTTTTACAACATAACAAAAGCAGGTTTTAACATAATGTATTTTTCAAATTGTGTAAATGTTTTTTTTTTTTAATTCAGTTTTCTTGCCTTACATGGGGGCTGCCATGTTGGAAGTAAAGTGTGACAGTCTGGGTTTACAACACAATGGCACCTCACTTACGACAGGCATGTACATAGGTTTCCTCAGTCGCTGCTGACCCTATAGAGAATGAATGGAAGACGTGAGCCCGCCCCTGTGATGACACCAGTAACACACAGCCAGGTCCTCCCTCCTTGCTGCTGGGGGAAGCCCACTGTGCCTGCTCCTCACTCCTGCAGCAGCGTCCTTGTCTTCATTAGGCTGCCTGTTCTAAATTCTATGGCAGCTCACCCCAGCAGTGCAGACAATTTTTGCTGAATGTACTGCTGGGGTGAGCGGCCCAGGACTCAGAAACAGAGTAGATGGAGGTTCTTGGGGCTGTAGGACCTTAGTGATGTAATTGGCCATGTGACCAGTGGGGGAGGAGCCTGAGGAGCAGAGATCTGTGTTTTTGTAACGAAGCAGTGATGTCACCGCTGAAGGTGTGAATTGGTGATGTCATTGGTACCACCCACTTTTTTGCAGCATGCCTACTTACAGGTTGCTCAAAGCCTCATTTGGCCAGCAGAGCTCCCCCTGGTGACCAAAGATGGTAAATATGGTAAAATCTAATATTTATTTATAATATTTCACACATTGGAATTTTTATTTATTTATTTATTTTATTATTTCTTACAAATATATAATAGATTTTTTTAGCATAAATAAAATATAGAACAGGTTTTTGTGATAGATTCCCTTTAAGTACTTTTCCCACTGCCCCAGCTAAACAGTTAGGTGGTTAAACAGTACATGCATATATACATGATGTGTACATTTTAACAGATGCCTTAGACAAATGCAATACAATGGAACCATAGAGTTACGTATATGTTTCACATATATTTTATTTTTTGCTGGACTACTACGCTTTTGCATTCTTTTTTTTTTCTCCAAGTTATACTTGTTAAACATGTGACAAAAACCTGATGTGACCACAACCTTAAAATAATTTTCTTTAAAAAAAAAATAAACTTTTTTTTCTTTGCTGTAAAAATAGATTTGAGGTCTACTGTTGCCTGTAAACAAAGAGAGTGTTTCCCAACCAGGGTTTCTTGGACCCTGGTCATGGATTCCTGAGAAGCATCAGCATAAAGACCAGTTACTTGGACTCCTTTCATTCTTCCCAAAGATGCTCGCAAAACAGTCGAAAATGTCTGGAGTAGATTGACAGAACTTTGATTTAGGTTTGCATGTAGGGGTACCGCGCTCACATGCCGTTCCTGGCACCACCATTGAGGCCAGAGATTGGCTGCAGTCGCATGTGATTAGGAACAGAATGTAATCAATTCCAATTTGGGAACTGCTGGATAGGTCATCAGTATCTGATCGATGGGGGTTCAACACCCAGGATCTCCTCCGATCAGCTGTTTGAGAAGGCACCGGCGCTCCTGTGAGCGGCGTGGTCTTCTCTGTGCATACCAAGCACATTCATTTCTATGGGGCTGAGCTGCTCCTAGGCCACATGACACATGAACTTGTCCTCACAGGCCTATGGAAAGTTGTGAGAAGGCTGTAGCACTACTGCGAGCGCCGCTGCCTTCTCAAGCAGCTGATCGTCGGGGGTCCCAGGTCTAGCCGCTGGATAGGTCATAGGTCACTAAAATCTCGGAAAACCCCTTTTAATGAAAAATGTCCACTTAAGGTGAATAAGGATTTAAATAACAATTCCTCTCCTCTTTTATCTTCTCAGACTTCTCATGCCTGCTTGGTATTCCAGTCAGTTTTGTGGCCAGAGTACACCTTTTGGAACTTATGTGAGGCTGTTCTGCAATATCAGCACAACTACAGTGCAATTCAGGTTAGTACATAGTGTTATTGCCTACACATCTTTGTGTTACATTATTGCATTAAAAGGTACGCTTATGCATATGATTTACAGGAGAACAAACCAATAAAATACCTGGCGTTAAAAGGAATGTAATGTAATTAAGGTTTTCATTGTAATCATGTTGTTCTGACTATCTAAAATATTTTTTTTTTCACACTGACCGTAGAACAGCCATGATAGGTTGACCACTCCTCTTTAAAGGGGTTCTGCAGTTCTTTCAAACTGATGATCTATCCTCAGGATAGATCATCAGCATCTGATTGGCGGGGGTCCGACACCCAGGCCCCCGCTGATCAACTGTTCAAGAAGGCCTTCTCACTCTTTACCACAGGCCCAGTGACGTAACGATTAGTATCACTGGCCTGGGCACGGCTAAACGCCATTCAACGCCATTCAACGCCATTCAAGTGAACATTACATTTTCGTGAGGGTTTTTCCAATTTTAATTTGACTGTTAGGGGGGTTAAAATAAAAAATGTTAAAGGGGTTGTCTCACTTCAGCAAATAGCATTTATTATGTAGAGAAAGTTAATACGAGGCACTTGCTAATGTATTGTTATAATCCATATTGCCTCCTTTGCTGGCTAGATTCATTTTTCCATTACATTATACACTGCTTGTTTCAATGGTTACAACCACCTTGCAATCCAGCAGTGGTAATCGTACTTGCACACTATAGGAAAAAGCGCCGGCCTCTCTGGTGGCAGGGACCACGGAAGTGCTTATAGGCCAGTGCTTTTTCCCGTAGTGTGCAAACACGTCCACTGCTGCTGGATTGCAGGGTAGCCGTAACCGTGGAAACAAGCAGTGTATAATGTGATGGAAAAATGAATCCAGCCAGGAAAGGAGCAATATATATAATAACAATAAATTAGTAAGTGCCTTGTATTAACTTTATCTACATGATAAATGCCATTTGCTGAAGGGCGACAACCCCTTTAATCGGTTTCAACCCTTTCCCCAGCACTATTGGTATGGCACTACTCCCACTGCTTGTTTTCAAACTGCAACAGTGACGCGCTGGTGTTCAGCACATGATTGCTGCAGCCAATTGCAGTCCTCAGCGGTCTAATGTGGAGGACAATGATTGGCTGCCACAGTGACATGCCATACATCTGCATGTTACAATGGTATGGTATCGGCTTACACACACTACTCTTGGCTGGACCTGTAAAAGGAAGCTTACTTACCTGCTTCCCAGCACTGGCTTCCTGCTCCTTCTACCCCCAGCCTGTGATGTTCCACTGGGCTTCCTTTCTGTAAACATCCAGTTTGACATTACCTGAAGCCAATCACAATCGCGACAGTGACCGGCTCCCCTTACGTCATGATGCAAGGAGATCCAATGATCAGCTGCGACAATGTCATCTCAGATGTTTTCAGAGGGAGTCCAGTAGAGCAGCCCAGGCCTGGAAGAGAAGCAGTGGGAAGTGGGTAAGTAAACCCCTCTTCACAGGTCTGACCAACTCCCCCCATTCTTGCAGAAACCCTTTAAGGACTTAAAGGGGTTGGCCACTTTGTTAGCACTTATTAAAACTCTAAAGAAAGCAGGCAGACAATAAAGTTCCTCATATATCTTCTGCAGCAGATCTGCCTGGTTCCCTTGCTATTGGAAGCCATGCCTCCTCAGTGCTGCTCTCATAGCTGCCTGGCTTGTCCATGCCTGCACATGCACTAGTCCATGGAAGGAGTGTGCTGCTCCTGGGTCCTAAAGGCACCCTGCTTGTGTCAGAGAAGTTTCCTTCTGCTGTGACTGCAGTCCTGACTATACAGGGCTGAAGGGGCTTAGCAGAGAAACTTGTTAGAAGCTGAAATAAAGAAACTTTGCAAGAGGAAGAGAAACTGAGGATAATCTGTGATGTACCTCACTGACTGCAGTGATGTAGCAGAGCCAGAAAGGTGCTGTGGGCAACAAAGTGTGAGCAATCCTAGTGTCTGTCCTGTATATACAGATGTGTGACCCCTTGTACATTATATATAGTGATGTGTGACCCCCTGTACATTATATATAGTGATGTGTGACCCCCTGTACATTATATATAGTGATGTGTGACCCCCTGTACATTATATATAGTGATGTGTGACCCCCTGTACATTATATATAGTGATGAGTGACCCCCCTGTACATTATATATAGTGATGTGTGACCCCCTGTACATTATATATAGTGATGTGACCCCCTGTACATTATATATAGTGATGTGTGACCCCCTGTACATTATATATAGTGATGAGTGACCCCCCCTGTACATTATATATAGTGATGTGTGACCCCCTGTACATTATATATAGTGATGTGTGACCCCCTGTACATTATATATAGTGGTGTGACCCCCTGTACATTATATATAGTGATGTGTGACCCCCTGTACATTATACGTATATAGTGATGAGTGACTCCCCCTGTACATTATATATAGTGATGTGTGACCCCCTGTACTTTATATATAATGACTTGTGACCCCCCGTACGTTATATATAGCTATTTGACTACACTCATTTTCCCTTTTTTCCCAGATGAAGGGTAGTCATATATTCATAGATGACTGATGGGCTGTCAGCTGGGAGCAGGTCGTATGATGATAGATAGGAGGCTCCTCTGTATGTCAGCAGATCGATTTGTGCAGTCTGTGCACCTAAACAGAAATCTATGACAGCTCAGAGCTGCCATAGATTTCTGGCTTCATTTGAGTCAGAAAACTGGTGAAAATGAACATAATTTGTTGGGGTGGCTGGTCATGCCCTGTCTCTGCCATTGTCACACCCTTTAAAAAAAAAAAAAAAAAAAAAAAAAAAGCGCAGTTAAAAATTTGCAAACACATAGAGGGAGAGTTATTCAAACTGCTATAAAGGAAAACTGGCTTAGTTGCCCATAGCAACCAATCAGATTCCACCTCATTTTCCAAAGAATCTTTGAAAAATGAAAGGTGGAATCTGATTGGTTGCTATGGGCAACCAAGCCAGTTTTCCTTTACACCAGTTTTGATAAATCTGTCCCATAGTTTGCAACTTTTTAACACCACTTTTTAGGGACAAGGGAAATGATAACTCCCCCCTCATTCTGTTTTTGGCTTACATCCAATGGCACAACTAGAAAAGACTGGGCCCCACAGCAAATTTATGAAAAGGGTAACACCGCCCCCCCCTCCTTTACTGTTGGGACTGGGGCGTTCTTTCTATTGCTATGTCTGTACAACAGTTATTCACTGATAACTGGGTTATTGATATTATCTAAGGGGCTCTTGTCTCTATGGGAACACAGGTGGGCGGGGAGGTCATGTGACTGCTCCTCTAGACATGCTTGCTGCAGTGCATGCTGGGATTGTTACTTTCACTTTGCAGCTGCTCCTCCCACACAGCCTGTCTGAGGGAGATCCTCCAGGGAAGTGTGTCATGGTGAACAGGTTAGATAAATGACGTACAGCCAGTACATATCACCTGATAGAAATACTTCATAGTGTTGGCTATTGTCTGGGGGAATTTTGGATTTTTGATACTTAGGGTGGCCAACCCCTTTAATTTCCCATGTTTCTGTGTAATTACTGAGGATCTGTTTTTACCTACAGAAATCCAGAGAGCTGTACAACAAAGAGCGATCTAGACTACAAAATGAAACTGACCAGACCTGCGTACAGAACAATATGTCTCATGTACAGTACGGAGACGAAAAGAAGAAAACAGAGGTTTTTCAGAAGTTAATGCTTCAGTACAGGACAGAAAGAGAACAGAGGACACAAACGTTTTTAAGGGCACTTAAAAGAAAAAGAGAGGGTTTTCTACAATCTCTCTGCACAAATTAAATGGGAATATTGATTGTTCTTGAGCATAGATTCACGTTTTCTAATCCAAGTATCTGAATCAAGTCATATTCTGGGAATTTCATTCCTTTACATGTGATGGGCCATTAATATCTGATCACACTGCTAATCTACTGTTCTGCATGGGAACTACATAGCTCCATCTATTGTGAAGTGGACAGTAGTTCCGATGCTGGACCTACTGCAGAACAGGTGTTGGTCTGCCACTGTTCAGATAGGCCATCACAGGAGTGAACAACCCATTTGATTATAACTAGGTGAGGTAATCAACGTATGTGGACTGGAAAGTCTCACCCCGTGCCACAAAGACCTAAAAACACAAGGCATGCTGGTTGAGCTTCAAGACAGAAGGGAAGAAAGTGCTGTGACATCTAATGCTAAATCTTATTATAGTGCCATCCAAACTGTGATTTTCTAGCTGTTGTAAAGCAACAACCCTCAGTAGTCTGTTCTAGTATGAGACTGTATACTCAGAGTTGTCATTTTGTAGTCGCAGTTGGAGACCACTGCATTAACAAAACAAAAAAATACTAGCCATGGTAGCCTTCCTTTCCTTGTTCCTGTTTTGTCACATCACGGGCATGAGAAGAAGAAGAGTTTAAGTCTGGGAAGTAACTTGCAGCAAACACTATCACTATTGGGTCTGTGGTGGGAGTGCAGTGCTTAGTGGAAAGGCACTGAAAACTAGACTCACTTCCTGTGGTTTGCAGAACACCTAGCTCCTCATTTTTGCCACCATTTCTCTTACACATAATACAATACAGACATTGCAAAGTATAGATTTCATACTTCGGAAAAATAAATAAATAATTACGTTTCTTTGAAGGCATTTCATTTAGTTGGAGTCTTTACTGCCAAGAAACAGTCAACTAATTTTATTCTCGAGAGATTACCTTGTTAGATTCACATAATTTATGTATTTTATAGTTAAAAAAAAAAATAAAGTTATGATTAATTCTGACAAAAAGATAAAATCATGGATCACACACCCACATGTTATGCCAAGTTGTGAATAATACTGATACTGCAGTTCTTTCTTTTTTAATGTTTTCTAAGCATTCCCATCATTCATGGTGATATATTACCTCCCATTCCACAGATACAGCAGCAAACAGTTAAAGGGGTTGGCTGCTTTCTGGTTATTGTTGACCAGTGTGTTTGTAAGATGAATATATGGCACTTGCACAGTTGGGAGTTTAGTGTAGATGCAGTGTATTAGAATGGAGGAGACATCACATGAAGGTGATTTGCCTTTATGGACAGGACCTCTGTGTGGACAGCACAAAAGACTTGGCAAACAAGGGGGCATACCTTATGAAATAAAGAAAATGAAGCAGAATTTCAAAAATGGTTATATTAGTACAAACAATATAGTCATCTTATACACATATTGGTGACAAGTAGCCAGAGAGAGGCCAACCCCTTTAAGGACATTGGCTGTAAGATTTTACACTGAGAAAACAGTGGGGCTGTTATCAGTGTAGGTCTGGTGTGAGATCTAAAACTAACTAGATAGAGGAGAGTCTCCGTGTACATGTGTATTCACATAGCCTCCTCATCACACAGTCTCTCCTCAGTTCTAGGTTGGACCCGCATGTCTGTGTTCTGAGCACATTATCTGTATCACTTGTGTGTGTCACAACCATGGATTTAAAGGGGTTGTTTGGCCGAGGGGGCTAACAACCTCTATGGTCATAACATATGACCTCTGGGAAAAAAAAAAAACTGTCAGCAGTCCCTCCATGCCCAGGCCACTGTTCCGTCCTCCACTGCTTCTTGTCCCCCCAGGCCCATGAAGTGGCTTGGTCCCCTGACAACTGCAACCAGTCACAGGCCTCAGTGGTAACCACTGCATGAATACGTCACTGCACCTAAAAGGATTTTGTATTTTTGTAACTTTGTGAGTTTTTGTTTTGAATGCTTTCACTCAGATGTAGATATATGTTGTATGTATTAGTTTTCCATTCCCTGAACTTTAATTTAAAAAGGAGTTTCTCGCTTGTGTCATTGGGGGACACAGGACTGTGGGGTATAGCTGCTGCCCCTAGGAGGCGACACTAAGCTGAAAAAGTGATAGCTTCTCCTGCCGGCTATACCCCCTCCAGCCTGGAGAGAGCATATCAGTTTTTAGCTTAGTGTCATAGGAGGCAGACCTCCCTACAGTGTTGGGTTGATTTTTTTTCCTTTGTTTTCTTTTTTTTTTTTCTTTTTTACTTTACAGGGGGAACAGGGTCGCCTGCCTCCCTGTTCCCCGGGGAGCATGGCCACGGTCGGATTCCCTCCCTGCCCAGCCCCCCCCAAGAGGACCAGGGCAGCATTGCTTCCCGCCAGCTCCGGGGTCACCTGGAACCTAAGACCCTCCATCTGCTCCAGTCTCCTGCCACTTCTGTGCCAGTGACTGAGGAGGTGACCCTGCTGGTTCCATTGAGAGAGGGTGAAGTGCTGGAAAGGGGATGGCAAGGTGAAGAGGGGTGAGTATACCCTTCCCCCACGGCCCCCTGCACACCTTTTTTAACCCCTCACCGTCCTTGTTTCTCTCTCCAGGTCCTGCGTTCCCCTTTATTGCGGTGGGTGAGGGTGAGTTACAGGCACACTTGGCGTTCTGGTGTCCCTGCTCGTGGCGAGGATCGCGGTCCGCCCACCGGAAGTACTCGGCCCGAACCAGAAGTACTCGTCGGGCGGCCGCAACTTCAAATCTAGGCCCCGGCTTTTGGGCCTACTAGGCGCAGCATTCGTTCCCGCCCTGGGGGCGGAGTTTCTGCCTTTTTCTTCCGGGGAGGAGCTCCTTACCCATGCTGGCATCCTGAGAGAGTTGCTCTCCTCCCGCAGACGCCGCACCACTACTCGGGGGACAGCAGGACCTGGTATCACTGGATTCTCCTCCCTTTCTTGGTAGGACAACCTCTATCCCCCCTCCAGCCCTCATTTTTTAGTCAGTCATGTCTGAACCCACGGCTGGCCCCCGTCCACAGTTAGCGCCCACTCACTATGTGTGCGCTAAGTGTGACTTCAAGTTCCCACGCGGCCAATCGGATTCCCTCTGCACTGCATGCTATGCACCCAGACCAGCACTCCCACCTGAGCAGCCGCAGCGCCCCCCTGTCTGCGTGGAACCGGAATGGGCCCATACCCTATCCCAGGCAGTGGCGGATTTATCCAAGGTGTCCCAAACCACCCTCACCCTCATGGGTCGTTTGGTCGACCACGCTCCACCTGCACAATCTACACCCTCCGCCACTAGTCAGCCCAGGGGTAGACCCTCTCGCAAGCGGCCCAGAACAGGTCAATCTTCCTCTTCTGAGGCCTCTGTTTCTCCGCCACCCCCCAGGTCTCGTTCAGAGGTGTCATCCCCCATGGGTGAAGCTGCTTCAATGGGCGATCCTGTCGGCCTGGGACAAGTCACCGGATTCTCTCAACAGCTCCATCTCCCTTTCTCCCCAGGTGTGGTCGACCCTGGTGTGGTGGCTAGAGGCTCCAGCCTTGACCTCCGGCAAGTCCTTTCTGCCGATCTCATGGACAATTATCACCACCAATGCCAGTCTCCTCGGTTGAGGAGGGGTTTTCCCTCCGCGGATGGTCCAGGGAAAATGGTCTCCATCGGAGTCTAAACTACCGATCAATATACTGGAGCTGTGGGCCATTTATCTGTCCCTTCTTCACTGGACCCCCCCTACTGAAGGGATTGCCGATCCGAATCCAGTCAGACAATGCCACGGCGGTGGCTTACATCAATCACCAGGGGGGAACTCGCAGCCGTGCAGCGATGGACGAGGCGGCCAAGATTCTTCAGTGGGCCAAGGATCCAGTCATTTCCGCAGTACACGTTCCCGGGGTGGAGATTTGGATGGCTGATTACCTCAGTCGGCAAACCGTGGATCCGGGAGAGTGGTCCCTACATCCGGAAGTCTTCGACGCCATTTGCCTTTGTTGGGGTCGGCCGGAGGTGGACTTGATGGCATCCAGGCTCAACCACAAGCTCCCAGTCTTCCTGTCCCGAACAAGGGATCCGCGGGCCTACGCAGTAGATGCAATGGCAGCCCCATGGGAGGGGTTCTCCCTCCTGTATGACTCCCCCCCCCCCCCCCCCATTCTTCTCCTACCCCGGATTCTTCGCAGAATCAGGAAGGAAGGCATAACGACCGTTCTCATTGCTCCAGATGGGCCCCAGCGCACGTGGTACAAGGAGCTCATCCTCCTTCTCGAAGCTCCATGGCCCCTCCCACTCAGGGACCCGTCTTCCACCAGCATTTAGGCTCGCTACGTTTGACGGCGTGGCTATTGAGACCTCCATTCTGAAACGTAGGGGATTCTCTGACACAGTCATTCGTACCATGATCAGGGCAAGGAAGCCTACATCGTCCAGAATTTACTACAGGACTTGGAAGTCTTTTCTCCAGTTCTGTGGGGAGCGTGACCTACTTCCACTTTCCTCTTCCCTGCCTACGGTCCTTTCCTTCCTGCAGTCAGGTCTGGAGTTAGGACTGGGCCTTAGTTCTCTTAAGGGACAGGTGTCTGCGCTATCAATTTTTTTCCAAAGACAGCTGTCACAGAAATCCCCGATCAAGACTTTCCTTCAAGGGGTAGCTCACACTGTTCCTCCCTATCAACCCCTCTGCCATCCTGGGACTTGAACCTGGTACTTCGTTCCCTCCAGGAAGCTCCCTTCGAACCGCTCGACAGTGTCTCTCTTCGTCTCCTGTCATGGAAGGTAGCCTTCCTGGTGGCTGTCACCTCCATCAGGCGAGTTTCGGAACTGGCGGCACTTTCCTGCAGAGAACCCTTTCTCATCTTGCACCAGGATAAAGCGGTTCTTCGTCCAGTGCCTTCCTTTCTACCTAAGGTAGTCTTGGCCTTCCATGTGAATGAAGACATTGTCCTTCCATCCTTCTGCCCCTTGCCATCACATCCTACAGAACGGGCTCTCCACAGCCTGGACGTGGTCAGGGCATTGAGGATCTACTTATCCGTTTCAGAGTCTTTTTGCCGCACAGACTCCCTGTTCATTCTGCCTGAGGGTCCCCGCAAGGGGTTGGCGGCTTCCAAGGTGACGATTGCCAGGTGGATACGTCTAGCCATTGCCGAGGCGTATCGCTCCCGGGGCAGGACACACCCTGCTCGTATCACGGCCCACTCGACCAGGGCAGTGGGCGCTTCTTGGGCTTGTTTACAACTCCGTAAGGCGGCAACCTGGTCTTTCTTACACACGTTCACCAGATTTTACCAGGTGAACACTTTTGCATCGGCTGATGCTGCTCTGGGACGCAAGGTTTTGAGAGCGGCGGTTCCCTAGGCCCTCGCGTCTGCGTTCTGTGTTTGGTTCTCCCCTCCCCGTGGACTGCTTTAGGACGTCCCACAGTCCTGTGTCCCCCAATGACCCGAGCGAGAAAACGAGATTTTTGTGGACTCGCCTGTAAAATCTCTTTCTTGCTTAGTTCATTGGGGGGACACAGCTCCCAACCATTGTTTTTCATTTTACCACGAGGGATCTTTTGTTCCCTAGGGACTGGGGTCATTGGTCCTAGGTTCGGACCTAGTTGACGTTTTCTTTCTGTTTTCATTTGTTGTTTTGCTCCTACTGCTTGGGCACAAACTGATATGCTCTCTCCAGGCTGGAGGGGGTATAGCCGGCAGGAGAAGCTATAACTTTTTCAGCTTAGTGTCGCCTACTAGGGGCAGCAGCTATACCCCACGGTTCTGTGTCCCCCAATGAACTCAGCGAGAAAGAGATTTTACAGGTGAGTCCACAAAAATCTCGTTTTTGTAGTTAAGTGATCTTTCTCTTTAAAGAGGGAGGACCTGTCACCTCTCTTTATTCTGTTTAATCGTTTCTTATGACTCTGTTGTGCTGTTTTTCTCTTATTCCTACTAGAACTTTATGGATAAAGGTACAGATGGGCGGTACCAGTTGGGGGGAGGCACCAGTGCAGTCTGCCACAGGCAGCATTGATTGACCATGACAGACTGAGCAGGGACCCCCCCCCCCCCCAACTGGTAACACCCATCTCTACCTTTATCCATAAACTTATAGCAAGCATAGAATAATAAAGGCAAACATAAAGTCATAAGAATAAATATTACATAACTGTCACTTTATGTGAAAAACAGCTCACAGTTAGTCTTGTAGTAAAATGTGAACTTTCATGTGATTTTTCAAAAGAATCACTGTGTCATGAAGTTGCTGTAAACGACTGGGTAAGACTATGGGTTATCTGCTTTTAGGATACCTAGGATTTGAGGGTACATTAACTTCTTAATGACAAATGTATTATTTTGGATCACAGACCTTTGTAAATTTGGAGTATTTTAAATCTTGCACCCGATTTACACCAAAATTCTGTCTGCCAAAAATTTGTCGTGCCTCAGAATTTTGGCTGTGAGCAAAAAACTGTCTAGTCTAAGTTTACACCACCTATAAGTTGCTGTAATTTTACACCGAGAGAGTTATACTTTTCAGGCCACTGCAGAACCCTTACTGCCACTGCAGCCAGGAGGTCTAATTGCCTGTGTGCAGCATGTGGCCACTGCAGCCAATCACTAAGTATAACTTATTATTATTAAACCTTTCCTTTAAACTTTAAAGACTTTCCTTGGTTCAGACGTTAAAGGGAATGTGTCACCCTGATTTTGGACCATTATCTATAGTAGTACATGAGAAGTACTGCAGATATGGAGTGCAGATCACTATTTTTTATTTTCCTACCGCCCCCTATTCCCCGGCTGTCAGAGCTGCATTGACATACATGGTCAGGACTGCCGTGCATGCGCACACAAGCCCTCTTCATTATGTTACAACTGCACACCAGTCCAGAATGTGTATTTCAGTATAGCTTTTAGTGAGTGCTGACAGCGGGGAAACCTGGGGCTGTAGGAAAATAAAAAATAGTGATCCGGACTCCTTAGCTGCAGTAGTTTCAAAGTATTACTGTAGATATTAGCCCAAAATTGAGTGACAGATTCCCTTATAATGCACAACGTAATGTACCGTTAGACCACATACAACAAAAGTCACATGTAAATCACACATGCCAGTGTAGTACACTACAGCTGTTGCACATTGTCTATCACGGTATAGTCCTCAGCTTTAGTCAAATTTTCATGGACTTAGAGAAATATAGGAAAAAGTCATATTTGATGCAAAAAAAAAAAAAACAACACATGGCAGTATATATATATATATATATATATATATATATATATATATATATATATATATATATATATATATATATATCCCCAAACACACCTCCAGGCTGTGTAAGGGCTATTTGACCAATGAGGAGAGTGATGGGGGTGCTACGCCAGATGACCTGGCCTCCACAGTCACCAGACCTGAACCCAATCGAGATGGTTTGGGGTGAGCTGGACCGCAGAGTGAAGGCAAAAGGGCCAACAAGTGCTCAGCATCTCTGGGAACTCCTTCAAGACTGTTGGAATACCATTTCAGGTGACTACCTCTTGAAGCTCATCAAGAGAATGCCAAGAGTGTTCAAAGCAGTAATCAAAGCAAAAGGTGGCTACTTTGAAGAACCTAGAATATAAGACATATTTTCAGTTGTTTCACACTTTTTTGTTAAGTATATAATTCCAGGTGTTAATTCATAGTTTTGATGCCTTCAGTGTGAATCTACAATTTTCATAGTCATGAAAATACAAAAAAACTCTATGAATGAGAAGGTGTGTCCAAACTTTTGGTCTGTACTGTATATGTAGAAAGAATGTGGGCCATTATTACAATAATTATACAGAAGGTCCATAATAATTATACTACTGAGGAACCATTCTGTATTATTATAATGGACCCTCTGTATAATTATTAAATATAATGGGTCCGGGCCGTGGTCTGCCGGCCGAGTAAGATGGCTGCGTGAGAAGTGTGCTCCAGCGCCACACAAGCAACTAAGACTTAGCGAGCTGCTCTGGACCCTCAAAAACCTGCCTTTTCAGCTGCTCTTCAGCTCCAATTACCTCTGATGATGACGAGAGGGAAAAAGATGGGGAAGAAGCAGGGGAAATTAGACTTTTTCCTCGACCGCAACAGAGACCAAAATGGCGCCGCATCCCCGCAGAGCTCAGGATCTCCGGGCCCTGCTTCGTCTCTGCATGCAGATTTGCCTTCTCCATCTACACTGGGGACCACATCGCCCACCTCTGCTAAAAGCCGCTCCCTGCCAGCACAACAAGTAGGTGCAGCTCCTTCTAACATGCTCCCGGCAGACGCCAACAGCCGCAGCACCTTAGCCACGCGCTCTCCTACTGCTAGCCCGGCGAAACAAAGGCCCCGCTTACAGGCCTCTTCCTCACCAGATCTAGAGGTGGGTGACCATGCTTCCGCAGTTCTGCTTGCCTTTCCCACCACTGAACAACCGGCAACGGGCAACCTGCTAAAAGAAATGCCAATCTGTGCATAAAGACTTTGCCACTTTAATAGTCCCACTCCAGTCCTCCAAAACAGCGATGGATACTAGAGTCTCTCATGTGGAGTCTAAAATGGGAGACTTTGCAACTTCGCACAACCAATTAGTTGATCCCCACAATGATTTGACGGATGAAATAGACCGTCTGAAAGCTAAAGTCACGGACCTAGAGGACAGGCCCCGAAGAAATAATATAAAATTCCGTGGGATTTCTGAGGATATTGCTCCTAGAGACCTGCACTCCTTTCTGCAGGATTTGATGAAAACCATTATCCCTGATATCTCTGCTCCTCATGATCTCATTATTGACAGAGCCCATAGAGTGGCCCGTCCAAAACATCTTCCAGACACAGGTCCCAGAGATGTCCTTGCAAGAATACACTTTTTCCATATCAAGGAAGCGCTGATGGCGGGAGCGCGAAAGAAAGGCACTCTACCCTCACCATATGACCAGATTAAGATGTATGCAGATCTCTCTGCCCATACCCTGCAGCAAAGGAGATCCCTTTACCACTGCCCTGCGCCAAAACAACATCCCATACAGATGGGGGTTTCCAACATAGGTGCTCATTCATCACCAAGGGACCCTTCACGCCATCCATTCTTTGGAATCTGGTAGAAAGCTGTTGGACTCTTGGAATATCTGCATGGCGGACCCTAATCTGGATCCCAAGATATCGTCACAGCCCAATGCTGAATGGCAATTAGTTACTCAGAAGAGACGGTCTAAACAATGACTTTTAGGTCCCAGCTACTGACATAGTGCAGATATTGTGGTGGTGCTGAGTGGCCTCTAACCGGCCTTAAACCTTAAAGACACTGCCCATTCTATACAGTCAGCAATTGATGCTGACCTATTATTGGTTTCTGTTACCGTTATAGTTTGTTTTACTAATATGGTTTGCTATTTTCTTTGTTTATTTGCTGGCTCGCTCTCATGATCTCCCTAGAGGATCCAAGATGACTACCACTACCGGGATCTACAGGCCCACTGTTGAGAAACATTGCCCCTCTCAGGTATGTCCTTCTTTCAACACTTTAGCTCCTCCATTAAACATCTATATAGCCGACAATGACACTTAATATTGAGGCCTTGAATACGAAAGGCCTCAGTAGTCCTTTTAAAAGGTCATTGTTATGGAGAGAGGCAAAATCACTAAAATGTGATGTGCTGTGTGCCACAGAAACGCACATACTAAACAAGGATGCACATAGGCTCAAGCACATCCGATTTCCACATATATTCCAATCCAACTACACCAAAAAACAGAGAGGGGTAATGGTCGCAATAAGGGATTCCATAACTTTCCAAAAAGAGGAAGTGGTTGTAGATCCCGGAGGCAGATTTCTGATTCTGATCGCTTTGTTCAATAATGTACAATATACCCTTGTCTTTGTCTACGCTCCGAACAGGCATCAAATTACTTTCTTGAAGAGGCTGTCTTGGAGAGTAGACAAAATTAAGAAGGGGCGAGTAGTGTGGAGTGGGGATTTTAACACCACTGTGGACTCCTCTATAGACTCCACCACTCCTTCATGAGACCGCTCTTCTGCTTTTAGCTCACTGCTTTGTACTAAAGACTTATACGATGTATGGAGAATACACCATGACAGAGAAAGAGACTATTCCTTTTTCTCGGCAGCACATTCCTCCTACTCAAGAATTGATCTATTCTTGGTTGATAGGACGACTCTGCGTAATGTTTCCCATTCCTCCATTGAAACAATTACGTGGTCCGACCACGCTCCTATTACCCTGTGCATCCGGGAATCTGGCTCACATCCTCCATACGTTCCTTGGCAAAATAACGCCTTCTTACTAGAACACCCCAAATATAAGCTTGACATTCAAAAAGCTCTCTCAGAATATTTTCATACCAATGTCGGATCTGTGCAAAGCTGTTTCTCACTCTGGAACGCCCATAAGGCGTTTATCAGAGGAATTCTCATACAAACTGGCTACAGAGCCAAAAAAGAGAGGGAAGAAAAGATATCAGCTCTCCTGCAGTAAATACGACAATGGGAAACTATTAATAAAGCTAATCCCACTACTCCTCACCAGGAACACTTACAGCTGTTTACACTTACCCTTATGCCAGGGTGTGGGTCAATGGTGCATTATCTACCCCCTTTAAAATTACCAATGGTACCCGTCAGGGCTGCCCCCTTTCCCCGCTTATTTTCGTATTATCTATAGAACCTTTAGCTCAAGCATTACGGCAGAATGATAAAGTCCATGGAGTCAGGATTGGAAATAGATGTCATAAACTCAGCCTCTATGCTGATGATATTATTCTGTTCCTGACTCAACCCCATGACTCTTTAACAGCAGCGTTGGATACCATCTCATCTTTTGGTACCATGTCTTTCTACAAACTTAATGCCTCCAAGTCCCAAGCCCTTCCCCTCAATGTACCTTCCTCTCAATTACAATTTCTTCGCTCCAACTTCTCATTGGACTGGCAGACAGCACAAATCAAATACTTAGGTACCCACCTAACACCTGAGGTCTCTCAACTCTTTAGGACTAATTATATCTCATTCCTGACCTCTATGGAAAAAGAACTTTCTTCCATATCTAAATATGAATTATCATGGGTGGGCCTTATAGCTGCCTTCCAAATGTACATTTTGCCCAAACTTTTGTATTTATTTAAAACACTACCGATTTCCCCCCCTAAGTACTTTTTTGATCACTGTAAAAAAATATTGAACAATTTTCTATGGGACCGTCTAAAACCTAGAATATCTACTTCTCTCCTCCAAAGGTCCAAAAACAGAGGTGGACTGGGTCTCCCTAATATTTATGACTACTTTCTTGCTACACAGATCGTCCAACTACGGGATTGGTGGTTAGAGGATCTCTCCAAACATTGGGTTCATATTGAACACACCACAGCCGCTACACAAAGCCTGAAAACATTGTTAATTTCCTCTCTACATCCGGCTTTCTCTTGCCCTCCTCTACTGTATTTGGTCTCTACAGCTATACTACACTGGAAACAATTTCATAAACATAGTACTAGAGCAGTGATACCTTACTTTCTACAAGCCCCTACCACCATTTTGGAACTTTTCATTCCTAATGTGACCCTGGATTCCTGGATGCAAAAGGGAATCCTCACAATATCTCAACTCTATGATAAAGATGTCTTACACTCGTTTGATTACTTATGCCGCACCTTTCAGATACCCCGGACAGATTTTTTCAAATATCTACAGATAAGACATGCTTTCCAATCCACTGGTCCATCAACAGTAGAAGCCAACTCTGAATTATTTAAAATATGGTCTCTTTCCCCTTGTGTGAGTACTAAACTCCGACCGTTGTATGTTATTTTAGGCAAGAAAGATACCTTTGTCAAATCCACGCCCTTTCTTTCCTGGGAGAAAGACTTAGGCACATCCTTTACAGTGAAACAATGGTCTAACTCCCTCTCCTTTATCCACAAATATCTGAAATGTGCTTTACATTACGAATCCTTAATGAAAACTGTCCTTAGATGGTACTATACTCCAGAACGTTTGAGCCTTATGTTTCCAGGAGCTTCACATTTATGCTGGAGAGGATGCGGATATAGAGGCTCACTTTTTCACATCCTCTGGAGTTGTCCTCTGTTGCAGGGGATTTGGGAAGAAGTCTTCTCTATGATAACAGATGTTACGAGTACCTCAATTACCCTGTCTCCCTCCATGGCTTTATTGTTTATCGACTTGGATACCATTCCATGGCGGGGCCGAGTGGTAGCTGCTCATTTGTTTCTGTCAGCCAAGTTAGCTATTACCCAATACTGGGAAAGCCCAATTATTCCTTCAATATCCGAAATTATAAGGAAAATGAACAAGACCTTTATCTATGAACAAACCCTGGCCTCGGCTAACCGAACGTCTTCCGGGTTTATAAAAATGTGGAGCTCCTGGAAATACTCCAAGTATGCTATAACCGAAGTGTAGGGTGGTTGGAGGAGGCTGACGCATGTTTATATACTATCCTGCTGGACCCTAGGGAGATAAAACAACATGAGATCCTGGAAATACTCGAGCCATTAGCTGGTTTATTTGTTACTTTTATGTTCCTTTATTACATTTCCTTTGGTTTTATATTTAATATCAGACAATATGAGATTGTAACTAGTGCTGCCCAATGGGCTATGTAAAGCACTACATTCTATTGACAATACCATGTTGTTAATGTTCTCATATTACTCGCTTGTAAACTCAATAAAAATTTATAAATAAAAATTTATAATACATTTTGATGCCTTCAGTGTGAATCTACAATTTTCATAGTCATGAAAATACAGAAAACTCTTTGAATGAGAAGGTGTGTCCAAACTTTTGGTCTGTAGTGTGTATATATATATATATATTAGAGATGAGCGAATCATTCAAAAATTTATTCGCCGAACTTTTCCTAAAATTCGTATATTCGGCGAATAGATTAGTTGTATTTGCGTACAAAATATACGTTATTATGTGCTATTAGCAAACATTCGCTCACTAAAAACGAACGTTCATTTACAAAATGTACGCAACTTCTTAGAAGACGTACGCATGAGCGTACAAATAGCTTACAAATCTCAGCGTACTATTGTCTAAGCGATTACGTAATATGCAGGCACGTACGAGGAGAGGCCGCAGCGTGCACTCCTCAGAGGCAGAGCGAATATTCGAGACATATATATGGTAAAGTGCAAATACATTATTATAGGTATAATATAAAAATTTTAAATATCACCTACCTAGTATGCTCACGGACACGTTTAAGTCTCTTTTCTTCTGACGCTTGTCATAGAACTGGAGCAGAGTACCAAACTCAGTCGCAATTTGTAATCCACATAGGTAAAATTGTAATCCAAATGGGTAAAAAAAAGCAGCAAAGGTTCCTTAAAAAACCCTCTTTCAAGGGGCTCCCCAAATAACCTGAAAAAGGGATGAGGCGCACAAATGCGCAACTTAATTTCCTGAGTTGCCTCGTCATCCTCCCACGCTGGAGAAAGGGGCGGAACTACCAGGGAGGAGTCTGCATCGCTGAATTGAATTTGTACGCAACAGCGTATAGAGTAACTACCAGGGAAAAGTCTGCATCGCTGAATTGAATTTGTACGCGACAGTGAATAGCGTATACGTAGAATAGCGTATAATTTATAGGACACACTACGTAGCGAATGCGTACAAAAGCGAAGCGAATCACCTAATATTCGGATTCGCTTCGCAGCTGAAAAATCCCAAGATTCGATACGAACCTATGAAGCGGCGAATAGATTTGCACATCTCTAATATATATATATATATATATATATATATATATATATATATATATATATATATATATCTATATATATGTGTGTATGTGTATGTGTGTGTGTGTGTATATATATATATATATATATATATATATATATGAAAATAAGTATATGATACACTGGCAAAGTTTTCTCACCTACAAAGAATGGAGAGGTCTGTAATTTTTATCGTAGGTGCACTTCAACTGTGAGAGACAGAATCTAAAAAAAATCCAGAAAATCACATTGTATGATTTTTAAATAATTAATTAGCATTTTATTTCATGAAATAAGTATTTGATACAGTAGAAAGACAGAACTTAATATTTGGTACAGAAACCTTTTGTTTGCAACTACAGAGGTCAGACGTTTGCTGTAGTTCTTTTCCAGATCTTTCAGCTTTCGGGACTGTCGTTGGGATACATTGAGTTTCAGCTCCCTCCAAAGATTTTCGATTAAGTTCAGGTTTGGATACTGGCTAGGACCTTGAAATGCTTCTTAAGTAGCCACTCTTAGCTTCCCTCGCTGTGTTATGTCATTGTCATGCTGGAAGACCCAGCCACGACCCATCTGCAATGCTCTTACTGAGGGAAGGAGGTTGTTAGCCAAAATCTTGCTATACATGGCCCCATCCATCCTCCCTTCAATATGGTGCAATCATCCTGTCCCCTTTGCAGAAAAGCATGCCCAAGGTATGATGTTTCCACCCCCATGCTTCAAAGTTGGGACAGTGTTCTTGGGGTTGTACCCATCCTTCTTCTTCCTCCAAAGACGGCGAGTGGAGTTGATACCAAAAAGTTCTATTTTGGTCTCATCTGACCACATGACCTTCTCCCATGCTTACTCTGGATCATCCAGATGGTCATTGGTGAACTTCACGGTTCGCCATTAACCGGGCCTGGAAATTTGCTGTTGTGAGCAGTGTGCCCTGCAAGATTTTAATCCACGACAGCGTAGTAAAAAAAAGTTGAAAAAAAATATTTTTTTTTCATCACTTTATTCTGATCTCTAAAACTTTTTTTTTGTAGTTACCGATATGTGTATGGAGCTGTGTGATGGCTAATTTTTTGCGGGGCGATCTGCACTTTTCCATTATACCATTTTGAAGTGTGTGTGACTTTTTGACAGAATGTGTGGAAGCCTCTTCCAGTGCTCTGGCTGGAAGATCGTCGCTCGGCCTGGATCATTTCCCCTTTTTGGGAGGGCTGAGCAAGGGACAGAGGCTCCGAGTGGAGAGTGGGCTCTCCTTCTGTGTCCCTTGGTCTAAGTCTCGCTCTGGGCATCCCGGGCTGTGTGCCGTACGACGGACGGGGATCGGCGCCACGTGCATCGCATCCTCTGTGGGCAGGAGGATTCCCAAGGCATACCGTGCTCTGCCACTTCCGCTAGTAAATGATACACTTCTGCCATGGGCTGACGTCATGACGTGTGCCAGCCGGCCGAAGGAAGTGGAGGTGCGGCCAGGGAGAAGCGCTATAGCTTGCTCCAAACATTTGTGCGCGGGGGGGGGGGGAGGTTTGCAGATAATTTAAAATGGTTCTACAGCCCCAGGAAGTTGTCCCTCAAAAGCCCTCAGCCCGGTAAGAGACCGCCTCCGTTTGCATTAGGGTTAGTGGAATTATATTCCCTTGATCCCCATATTCACCACCCGGGTGTTGGTGTCCACCAAATATGGTTATGGAATCCTAACCTCATGAATATATGTGCTCTCTAGGCTAGAGATGCTGTCCCTATAAAGGCCACGAGTGGTGAATCTGCGAAAATCTACCCCCTGCTTGTAAAAAATGCTAAGTCCACGCTGTACTGAAAAAGTGGTAGCAGAAGAGTCACCATCTTTTATAGAAAATCTTAGAACCCTTATTAGGGATGAAGTGAATTCTGCAATTGACCAACGCATGACACCCACTTCTCCCATCCTTCATCTTCGAGATCTATGGATCCTTCCCAGGATACAATTGATTTTGATGAAGTAGAACTTTTTTCAGATGGAGACTGTGATTCTTCTGACGACGGGTCTGGTCATCCATTAGGAAACACATATTCCCTCTTGAAAACTGTGCGGGCTACAATGAAGTTAAGAGGATGTTAAAGAAAAAAGAGTTTTCCCTATACATGATAACGTAAGGAAAAAAAATTCTAGAAAGTGGAAGAGACCAACTATATCCAAAGCATTCAAGCATAAATATCCTTTTGCAGAATCGGAATCTGAAATCTTGGATAAGACCCCTAAAATAGATGCCCCAGTGGCTAGAATTTCAAAAAATCCTCCCTCCCTATTGAGGATATTGGTCTGTTAAAGGTCCCTATGGATAAAAAATGTTAGGGTGTCCTTAAAAAAAAATCTTGGGAGGCAGGATCGGCCATGTTTAGACCAGCTATTGCAGCCACCTGCACAGCTATATCCATGTCTGTGTGGATTAACCAGTTTGAGAACCATTTAGCAGCCAGTACCCCCTGGAAAGAAATTATATCTTCTCTCCCAGTTCTAAAACAAACCTCTAACTTTGATGCTGATGCTTCGGCTGACCTGGTGAGACTTTCAGCCAAATCTACAGCTTTGTCAAATGCTACCCGTAGAGCTATCTGGTTAGGTTCCTGGTCGGGTGATGCAGGCTCAAAGAGTTGCCTGTGTGCTATTCCCTGTTAGGGGGATAGACTCTTTGGGTCTGCACTAGATGACATTTTAGATAAGGCCTCTGACAAGAAAAAAGGGTTCCTTTCCAAATCCCTTTTTTTCAGCAAAGAAGAAATTTTAGTTCCCAAGCTAGATTTAAACAGGAACAAAAGAAGGAGTTTTCAGGAAAGTGGCAGCCATCTAGAGGTCGTGGGAGAGTATTTCTTTTCAATCCGGAATCCTCTTCTAAGGAATCCCAATGACGCCAGAGGTTCCGTTGGGGGCAGGCTTTCAGGATTTTACCAGACCTGGGATTCCATAGGCGCCTCCCCCTGGGTTTTAAACCAAATTATTTAAGGTCACAAAATAGAATTTCATTCTCCTCCTCCAGAAAGATACTTTACAAAAAAGGTCTTGTCAGTTTCCATCAGCAAGGCAGCACTAGAGTTAGAAATTGCTTTCCGGTTAGAAAAAAAAGAGTAATTGTAAGAGTCCCATTAGACCAGCTGAGTTAGAGGGTATATTCTCCTCTATTCTTGCTAAAAAAAAAAAGTGGGAAATTCAGAACTATCTCCAACCTAAAGTACCTGAACCCGCTTCATCCTTTACAAAAAAAATTAAAAATGGAGTAAAATCCACCATAAATCTTCTCTGCCAGGACTATTACATGGTAACAGTCGATCTGGCAGATGTCTATTACCATGTTCCAATTCACAAAGAAAGTCAAAAGATTTTTGGGTTTGCTGTCTACATAAGAGGAGAACTGTGCCATTTCCAATATCAGGCTTTACCCTTCGGCCTCTCCAGCGCACCTCGAATCTTCACAAAGATCATGGTGGATGTAATGGGTTTCTTTTAACTGAAAGGGATCCTTGTGGTCCATTATCTGGACAACCTCTTGACTGCCGCAGATTCCCATCAACTCCTCCAAGACCATCTCAAGAGAGTGAGAAAGACTCTTTGTTCGCTAGGTTAAGTTATTAACCTTGAGAAGTCAAGCCTGGTTCCCATTCAACAAAAGATATTTTTGGGGGTACTTCTAGATTCCGACCGTCTATCCTCTTTTCTACCCCAGGAGAAAAAGAAGACTTTAGTAGACTTAGTAAGAATATTTTCTTCCAAGAAGACAGCCTCAATAAGAGAAATCATGCGCTTGCTGGGGCTTTTAACATCAACAATAACTTCGGTGAATTGGGCTCAGTCCCATACCAGGATATAGCAGTCCTTAGAGTTCCTTAGAGAAGAAAGTAAAAATTCCACATCAGGTAAAAAAGTCATTAATCTGGAGGATGGTGGGGAAACATCTGCAATCAGGGGTACAGAGGCAACCACGGAATCAAATTACAGTAACCACCAATGCAAGCAGCAAGGGGTGGGGAGCCCATACTCTACACAATATGGTTCAAGGAACCTGGAGTCCCCAGATGTCTCAATCCTCTTCAAATCTCAGGGAGTTGGCGGCGGTTTTTCAATGCTTTCTGAGTTTGAAACAGATTATCCAAGGAGGGACAAGGAGTCGGACCTTGGCCACCGTTTCAAGAAAAATATTCGAATGGGGAGAGAAACATCTGCAATCTATTTCGGCAATTTATCTAAAAGGAGGGGAGTAGCAGATTTTCTCAGCAGGGAGACCCTCAGAGAAGGGGAATGGTCCCTGAGTTCAGAAATCTTCAGGCAGGTCTCGGAGAAGTGGGGTCTTCTAATCCTGGACCTATTTGCTTCCAGATAGAACAGGAAAGTATAAAATTTCTATTCTATCTGTCCCCAGGAAGGTATGAATCATATTTACTTTACTCCATAGTAGAAAACAAATTACCTCAAAAATTTATGTGCGGACCTGGAATACCTTTTTATCTTTTGCGGAAAGCTGGTGGGTCAGTTAGATGAGGGCCTGATTTTGGAGTTTCTACAGTCAGGATTTGATAAGGGCCTTAGAACCAGTACCCTAAAGGTTCAAATAACAGCTCTCTGTGCTTTTTTTTAGATGTTAAATTAGCAGATTATCCATTGGTTTAAGATTCCTTAAAGTACAAGTAGATTAGAGCCCTCTCACCTCATAAAAATTGTTCCTTAGGCTTTAAAGGGAACCTGTCATCACTTTTACGCTGCCCATACTAATGGCAGAATAAAGTAGAAACAGGTGAGTTGATTTCAGAGGTCTGTCATTTATAAGTTAACAGTAAGAGGTGGCCGAGAACCAACATCACAAACATTGCAGACTGGGTGTCACGCTCTGGTGTGGAGGGTATAGCCACACCAAGCGTAAGAGGGAAGGGAAAAGACCAAACAAGGGAAACTGTCACCTCCTGCAGGAAACCCTGAAACTAGGCCCTGATCGACTACCAGTATGAATGGGCCTTAGTCGTAGGAGAGTTCATACACAGGAACCTAATAACAAACTGACCCTATAGAACCCTGCAACTAGTGACAGGGGAAGGAGTCAACCCGTTCCTCCAAAAGTACGGACAAACAGGAGACTCCAGAAGGCAAAACCAAAACAGGGAAAAGTAGGATAAACACAATAGGGAAAATGACACTTATGATATTGCAGCAACCGGATCTCAGCAGAAAGTATAAACTGCAAGGGATACTGGGAGAGGAAGGGATAAATAGGGGAAAGACAATCACCACACCCGCAACAGCTGAGGGGAAGGGGCATGGTAACCAGCAACCAAACCAAGAGGAAAACATGACAAATTATGTCACTTTTGAAAGTCTAGCCGATCGCCTGCAACCTGATGCAGGCACGTTCGTGACACTGGGCCTGGAAAAGTCAAATCTTCATGAGAAGAGCCATAGTTATTCATGAATTCCTGCTCTCCCTGTCCACCTGCTGATGACTGACAGTCTTCTACCTAGTTTTCTCCCTTTCTCTCTAGAAGAGAACTGCCAATCATCAGCAGATGGGCGGCAAGAGCACTAGATTATGAATAACCATGACTCTTCTAAAGTAGATTTGACTCTTTTTCAAGGCCCGTGCTGCAATGTTTGTGATGTTGGTTCTCAGCAACCACTTACTTTTAGCTCAAGATAGACACACCACTAAAATCAGCATTTCTGTCACTAATTTATGCTGCCCTCAGTACGGTCAGCATAAAGTTGATGACAGGTTCCCTTTAAGCATTGTTCTCTCTGCCCTAACAACAGTTCCATTTGAGCTTCTTTTAGATTTATCCCTGAGGTTATTAACTTTAAAAAACACCTTTCTTTTAGTTATTACTACGGCTAGGAGGGTGGGAGAAATCCAAACTTTTTCCTGCAGGTCACCCTACCTTACTGTATTAGACGATAGAGTGGTTCTAAAACATTCACCAGCCTTCCTTCCAAAAGTCTTCTCCAGGTTCCATTGCCAACAAGAGGTAGTGCTACCATCATTCTGTGCCTCCCTAGCTTTGGATCAAGAAAAAGTATTCCATCTGGATGTAAGGAGATGTCTTTTAGCGTTTCTTGAGGTTACAAGGGCTATTAGGAGATCTGACCACTTTCATGGGAAAAACAATGGACTGGGGGCTTCTAAAACTTGAATAGCTCGTTGGATAAAATTAACTATCATTCTATGCTACAAAGAGAAAAAGATATTGCATCCTAACGGGGTTGACAGCCCATAGGACAAGAGCCATTTCCACCTCTTGAGCTGAAAGAGGTGCTCATTTGGTAGACCATATCTGCAAAGCAGCTGACCTTCTTTAAGCACTACAAGCTTGATGTTATGGCTAACCAGTATCTGGCGTTTGGATGGAAAGTCCTTTCCGCTGTGGTCCCCCCCCTAAAATGTATCTACTCTGAAAATCCTCCTATCAGTGCGGTGTGGAGGCATTACGGAAAGATGATAATTACTCTTACCGGTATTTTTTCCAAGTTACCTATCTGTATTATCATGTGGAAAGTTATAATTTATGAACTATCTTCAGTTCTCTGCTATTAACTGAAGCAGGTAGGAGGAGGTGTCTTTATTAGGGCTTGTACTGTTGGTTTCTGTCTTTGGGAGGTGGGATCATCCTCCTATCAGTGCCGTTGTGGAGGCTACAGGAAATCAAATTACCGGTTAGAGTAATTATCTTTTGATTTTAGGGAACTTTTATATATTTTTCTAAAATATTTTTAAAAACATCTTTTTACTTTTTTTTAAGTCGCCATGGGTGACTAAAACTGGCATTTATTAGATTGCCCATTCTGTTCTGTGATGGTTAAATAGTGCTGCCACATGTTGGCCTGTATTGGTATATTTTACTAATAGTTATGTGAGTCTGCTTGAGGCTTCCGCCTATTACTGTAATGTAACAGCTTCCCCGATCTCAGCTGGGGAAAGCTGTTACAGGAGTGCTCGGCTCCTGCTTCAGGACTGCTCAGATGCTGTGGTAAAATTTGACCACGGCATCTGAGGGGTGAGATGTATGCAGTCAGCCTTATGGCTGATCGCATACATCCGCCGTGGGTCTCTGCTGTTTGAAACGGTAGAAACCCGGCGACTATGGCGTCTGCTGCCTGCGCGAGTGGGCGCCATCTTTAAAATGCTGACTTCTGTGGTACATGTACAGCGGAGGTCGCGAAGGGGTTAATTAGTCAGGGCTTTTTTTTATAGCAATTAATTGAAATGACACTGTTCTGACTTTACAAGTGAGATTAAGTGCAGGTAATTTAGAAGCGGAAGCAGAGCTGGTGGAGCTGCTGGGAACCGGACCCTGCCAACCAATTGTGAGGATATGTCATCAATATTGTAGCTCCAGTGAAGTAAAAGAAGGAACCTCTGTATCGGCGCTGATGGCAGTGATGCAATACTCGGAGAGTATTGGTAAAAACATATAGTTTTATTCCGTCTAAGCGTTTCAGGGGCGAACATCCCCCTTCCTCAGGACTATTACAACTTTAGACCAAGAAGTGTTAAAACCCAATTTTTGGCGCGCAGGCCACATATTAGGGAGAGAACAAGGGAGTGCTGTTCTGCTAGAGTGATATACTAGCAATCGTGTTTGCATAATAAAATACAAAGTATCACGATAAATAAAAACTAAATGAATAAATAAATAAAATTAGCAATGATCCCTACAGGAATATAAAATATCACAACAGATAGAGACTTATTAAATTAATTAAAATGTACATATTGCATATGGGTAACATATATACAACTATACTTCTATTATAATAACTCATAAAAGATATAATGTGAAGTCGAAGTGTTTGCTTATAGCTTCCAACTGCATATTTTACATACTCATTTATTCTTTCTTGCACCGATAGTTCTGCTTTATTAAAAAGCAGAGCTATATACTTCAAAGGAGGTAGCGTACCTGTCTTTACAGATGGCATAAATATACTACTGAGAAATTATTATCTATTTCTTTCTCCATTTAATCTTAGTTATAGTGGACCTAAAATGCAGTACCACATCCACCCTACATGTAGGGGTGGCACTGTGCTCCATAACATAAATCTATATATTATCCTTAGATTAGAGGTTTAGAAATGATTGGAGGGAGAGAGACTGAAGTGGTCAGAGCCTAGTTGACTAAGCCACATAAGGAGAGAGACTCTGGACTTCTGTCTCTCTAGCTCATCAATATCCAATACCAGTATTACAAAAAGGGACCCAAAAGGAGGGCCTCATATAGAAAAATAGGGCTCTCTGGGAGCCGTGTTGTGATGTGTAAATCTTATACAGAGTATACATATTTTAGGGAGCTATTGGTTTTTTCATATAAATAAAATATACCTGTTTTAAAAGATCGTCTCATTAATCTCATTAAGCCCATATGGCGTAAGGGTATCCAACTGGTAGATCCAGTATACCTCTGTTTTTTTGAGGTTACTGAATCTATTGTATGGGTTTTCAGGTATAGTCAATGGGGGTGAAAGGATGTTTCTCTTTCTCAGGCATCGAGGTGCAATGTTTTGAGACACTATGTTTCTGGTAGTGTCTCTGAATATTATATCGGTGTTGATTAACACGACAATGCAATGGCTGGGTAGTGCGGCCCACGTATTGAAGGCCGCACTTACATTCAATGAGATAAATTACATAACTTGATTGACATGTCATGTGGTGTTTTACAGGAAAAACAGTCCCATTTTTATTTGAAGAGAAAGTGGTGCAATTGTGCCTAATTATTTTACAGCACAAACACCGCTTCGCACCACATTTGTAGCTCCCTAATTTTTGATGCATTCTAGCTGGGGGTTTTTTGTGTTGTTGTGGCCTACTGGGGGCTAGGATGTTTCTGATAGTTGGAGCCCGCCTATATACCATTTTAGGATTCTGAGGTAAAAATGTTTTAAGGTAGGGATCTTGGTGTAGGATATGCCAATAGTTTGTCAGTATGGCCTGTATGTTTCATTTTTTTGCAAAGTACGGAGGCACTTTTCTTGTGTGTAGTCTGTGCACCTAGTATAGGCATTTTTGATAAGCTCTTTGGGATATCCCTTATCAATAAATCTTTTCTTAAGGATTCCTGCCTGTTGTTTGAAATCCTTCTGGGTTGTACAATTGCGCCTAATGCGTTTATATTGGCTAAACGGAATGTTATGTAGCCACTTTTTATGGTGAAAACTTGAGTAATGAATATAACTATTAGTATCCACAGATTTGAAGTATGTTTTTGTTAAGATACAATTGTTTGAAATAGTAATCAGGATATCTAAAAACTATATTTCATTTTTGTTGTACTTAGGGGTAAAAGAAATACTCCAATCGGTATTATTTAGCTCATTGCAGAAATCCATTGCTAATTGGGCCTCCCCATCCCAAATAATGAAGATATCATCAATATATCTTCTATAGTAGATGATTTGGTGTCTGTTAGGTAAATCATTTAGGATGAATTTCTTTTCAAACTCCCCCATGAAGAGGTCTGCAAATGCTGGCGCTACTTTCGTCCCCATGGCGGTCCCCTTACATTGATGATAAGCGGTATTATAGATGAAAAAATTATTTTCAAGGATAAACCGCAGGCTGTCCAAGAGGAACTCGACTTGTGGGGATTTTAGTGTGGTGTCACTCTCTAGAGTATTTTTCACACACTGTATACCTAGTTGGTGTTGTATATTAGAATACAAAGATGTGACATCCATGGTAAGAAGGGCATAGGTCTCCTGCCATGGGATGTCTCTTAGTTCACGGAGTAGTTGACTAGAGTCGTGTAGGTAACTGGGTAATGCTTGTACATAGGGTTGTAGAAACAGGTCTAAATAATGTGAAAGGTTGCTCGTTGCACATTGCGTATTGGAAACTATGGGCCTTCCTGGTGGATTATCAGTACTCTTATGGATCTTAGGGAGATGGTAGAAGTATGGAGTGTGTCGAGCTCTTGGTAATAGAAAATTCTTTTCTTTTTTGTTGATATATTGTTGTTCATATGCATTTTTTATTAGATTATTCAGTTTTTTATTAATACTTGGGAATGGGTCGTCAACATCCTTTTACAATCACCTCCATTGACTATATACCTGAAAACCCATACAACAGATTCAGTAACCTCCAAAAAAGAGAGGTATACTGGATCTACCAGTTGGATACCCTTACGCCATATGGGCTTAATGAGACGATCTTTTAAAACAGGTATATTTTATTTTACTTATATGAAAAAAACCAATAGCTCCCTAAAATGTGTATACTCTGTATAAGATTTACACATCACAACACGGCTCCCAGAGAGCCCTATTTTTCTACATGAGGCCCTCCTTTTGGGTCCCTTTTTGTAATACTGGTATTGGATATTGATGACCTAGAGAGACAGAAGTCCAGAGTCTCTCTCCCTATGTGGCTTAGTCACCTAGGCTCTGACCACTTCAGTCTCTCTCCCTCCAATCATTTCTAAACCTCTAATCTAAGGATAATATATAGATTTATGTTATGGAGCACAGTGCCACCCCTACATGTAGGGTGGATGTGGTACTGCATTTTAGGTCCACTATAACTAAGATTGAATGGAGAAAGAAATAGATAATAATTTCTCAGTAGTATATTTATGCCATCTGTAAAGACAGGTACGCTACCTCCTTTGAAGTATATAGCTCTGCTTTTTAATAAAGCAGAACTATCGGCGCAAGAAAGAATAAATGAGTATGTAAAATATGCAGTTGGAAGCTATAAGCAAACAATTCGACTTCACATTATATCTTTTATGAGTTATTATAATAGAAGTATCGTTGTATATATGTTACCCATATGCAATATGTACATTTTAATTAATTTAATTAGTCTCTACCTGCAGCGATATTTTATATTCCTGTAGGGATCATTGCTAATTTTATTTATTTATTCATTTAGTTTTTATTTATCGTGATACTTTGTATTTTATTATGCAAACACGATTGCTAGTATATCACTCTAGCAGAACGGCACTCCCTTGTTCTCTCCATAATATGTGGCCTGCGCGCCAAAAATTGGGTTTTAACAGTTCTTGGTCTAAAGTTGTAATAGTCCTGAGGAAGGGGGCTGTTTGCCCCTGAAACGCGTAGACTGAATAAAACTATATGTTTTTACCAGTACTCTCCGAGTATTGCATCACTGCTATCAGCGCCGATACAGAGGTTCCTTCTTCTTTTACTTCACTGGATCTACTCATCCCGACGTCCGCGATCCCGGCGCGGTTTGGAACCAGGCAGCAGTACAGGCAGACCGTAGGCTGGTCGGTTATTACCAGCGAAGCGCACAAAAGCCGTTGTGACTTTCACAACAAGAACCGGTAAGCGCAATTACCCTTATTACCTGTTCATATATAAGACGGCACTACACATGAGGCGCTGCCTCCTTGTCCTTTTTTTGTGTTACATCAATATTGTAGCGCTACAAAATCTACTTAATCCATGTGTATGCAGCAGGATTGTCATGAACACTGTGGCCCCACTGATGTGATATTGCTGGCCAGTTTTGAGGATAGGCCATCAATGAATGTGCTAGCTGAATAATGTGTTTATTTTACAGCTTTCCTGAAGAATTTTAAGACTGTGTCTGGGATACCAATAGAGGCTTTTGACTGCCTTCTAGATATTGTTTCAGAAAATGGATGATTTAGACAACGGGTTCCGCTGGAATAATGTCAGGGTGCTGGGCATATCGGAGAAGAAAGAGGACCCAAACCCCTCTGACTACTTTGAAATCTGGATTAAGCCCTTAGGTAGTTAACTGTTTTCCCCGAGTCCAGCTCAGGCAGTATGAAAAGTAGCTAACTGGAGGGGGGAGAGCTGCTTTAGATGCTGCAATCTCCTGAAAGATAGCAACTAGAAACATGCAACTGGTCTTGAAAGCTGACAGTCCAGGCTTTCATACAAGACCAAAATGACAGCTAAAGTACAAGCAACAGAGGAGAAATCAAGTTGGGAATAATCGCAAATAAAACCTGGTTTTAGTTTCGCTTTCAGCTCCATTCACAGCATCCCGATTTCTATCAGTGATATAGCAGGAGGCAGCAGCACCTAAAGCAGCCCTCCCCCCCTCCAGTTAGCTACTTTTCCCACTGCTGGTGCTCCACTCTGGCAAAACAGTTAGGAGGTTAAGGACCCGCGCCGTACATGTACGGCTCCTGCACCCGCCCTTTCAGAGGCAGGGGTCCGGCAGTCACTGACAGCTGTGCCCCTGCTGCATACGCCAGCATCAGTGAAAACACAGATGCCAGCGTATTAACCCCTTGAATGCCGCAGTCAAAGCTGACTGCAGCATGCACGGGGTTTGTGGAGGGTATGTGTGCCCTCCATAGGCTTCCACGGAAGCCTGTGAGATCCAGCCCCAGAGGCTGGGTCTCACAGGCAGGCTGTCAGAATCTAAGTTGACAGCCAATGTATTACAATACACGATGTATTGTAATACATTGCAGAGGGGATCAGACCCCCAGAAGTTGAAGTCCCAGAGTGGGACAAAAATAAAAAGTAAAAAAAAAATAAATCTGTTTTCCATAATAAAAAAAAAATTCAGTTTCAAGAAAAAAAACAACAATGCCCTTTTCCCAAAATAAAACACATAAAATTGTAAAAAAAAAAAAAAAAAAATAGAGAAAAAAAAAACCAACCAAACATATTTGGTATCGCCGCGTCAATAATGACCGGCTCTATAAAAATATCACATGACCTAACCCCTCAGGTGAACACCATATATCACTAAAAGTGCTTGATTGCCCCTTTAAGAGCGACTGCCCCTTTAAGAGTGTCTGTCCCTTTAAGAGTGTCTGCCCCTTTAAGAGTGACTGCACTTTTAAGAGTAACTGTCCCTTTAAGAGCGACTGCCCCTATAAGAGTGAGTCTGGAAAGCCCCTTTAAGTTTGACTCTGCGCTCAGCTGAGGGGGCGAAACGGCCATGCTGTCTGTTAACACAGGTGCAAGTCTCTTTCAGCATAAATACACAGTTTAACAGAATCCAAAATGGCGGATTAACCCCTCTTCTGCCAGTGCGCGTCCCAGAGGCCCGTGATCACGGCTCCTTACAATGTGAATGCCCCCTTAGCCTCAGGTTTGGGGGAGCTCCCCTCTATTTCATCTCTATATATCTCTATGCCTTCTCCACTGTGTGTATGCTGTGCCATATATGGTGCTGCCTATTTGCATATTCACTGTGATTGGCTGATTGGTCTCCACTCTAGCCTCTCCATTCATTCCTATGGAGAATTTTTGGGTTTTAACCTGTGATATCTTAAAAACGACAAATCCGATCGACTCCAAAAATACATAGCACACCTGTCACCATCGAGGGCTTCGAAATGCACTTTGAACGAAGTCTGTACGCCAAGCGGTTCGGGCTGTATTAATTGCAGAAATTCGGGATAAGAATAAGAAAAATCGGATTACAATATATGTGCTTTTCAAGCACTATAAAAATAAAAACGGTGTAAAAAAAATAAATTTTTTGTCACCTTACATCATGAAAAGTGTAATACCAAGCAAATAAAACAAAATAGAACCAATCAAACCATCATCTCATCCCGCAAAAAATGAGCCTCTACCTAATATAATCGCCAAAAAAAACTATGGCTCTTAGAATATGGAGACACTAAAACATGATTTTTTTTTTCTTTCAAAAATGCTTTTATTGTGTAAAACTTAAATAAAAAAAAAGACATTAGGTATTGTTGCGTCCTTGCCTCACAAAAAGTGTAAAATAGAGCAATCAAAAATCATATGTACCCTAAAATAGTACCAACAAAACTGCCACCTTATCCCGTAGTTTCCAAAATGGGGTCACTTTTTGGGAGTTTCTACTCTAGGGATGTGACATGACAACTTAAAATTATCCCAGTGAAATCTGCCCTCCAAAAACCACATGGCGCTACTTTCCTTCTGCGCCCCCTGCCATGTACCCGTACAGCAGTTTACGATCACAAATGGGGTGTTTCTGTAAACTACAGAATCAGGGTAATAAATATTGAGTTTCAGCAACCCTTTGGTGGCGCCCTGGGAAACACCTAGCTTCTTTTAATAATATGAACAGTAATTTACTATGGGAGGAAAGGTGAATATATTGTCCTGGAGCATGCGTGGTATGGGGGGACGCAAAAAAAACGATATGCGATTTTTAGTTATATTCAGCAATTTCATCCAACAATTATTGCTCGACAAGAAACAAATCTTACTAAAGATACCATCCTCCTGTATCATAGGGCCTGGGTTGGGCATAGCTTTCACGCCACCCATACCACGTACTCCAGAGGGGTGAGCATCTTAATTCATAGAGGTATTCCCGTCTCATGTACTAAGGCCATTATTGATGTTGAGAGCAGATATATTAGTTTATGTTGTCATATGTACAACATTGACAGCTTGCTGATTGTACAGTCATGGCCAAAAGTTTTGAGAATGACACAAATATTATATTTTCACATGATCTGCTGCCCTCTGGTTTTTATGTGTGTTTGTCAGATGTTTTTATCACATACAGAAATATAATTGCAATCATATTATGAGTAACAAAAGCTTATATTGACAGTTAGAATGAGTTAATGCAGCAAGTCAATATTTGCAGTGTTGACTCTTCTTCTTCAGGACCTCTGCAATTCTCCCTGGCATGCTCTCAATCAACTTCTGGACCAAATCCTGACTGATAGCAGTCCATTCTTGCACAATCAATGCTTGCATTTTGTCAGAATTTGTAGGTTTTTGTTTGTCCACCCGTCTCTTGATGATTGACCACAAGTTCTCAATGGGATTAAGATCTGGGGAGTTTCCAGGCCATGGACCCAAAATCTCTATGTTTTGTTCCCTGAGCCATTTAGTTATCACCTTTGCTTTATGGCAAGGTGCTCCATCATGCTGGAAAAGGCATTGTTGATCGCTAAACTGCTCTTGGACGGTTGGGAGAAGTTGCTCTCGGAGGACATTCTGGTACCATTCTTCATTCATGGCTGTGTTTTTAGGCAAGACTGTGAGAGAGCCGATTCCCTTGGCTGAGAAGCAACCCCACACATGAATGGTTTCAGGATGCTTTACAGTTGGCATGAGACAAGACTGGTGGTAGCGCTCACCTCGTCTTCTCCGAATAAGCTGTTTTCCAGATGTCCCAAACAATCGAAAAGGGGATTCATCAGAGAAAATGACTTTATCCCAGTCCTCAGCAGTCCACTCCCTGTACCTTTTGCAGAATATCAGTCTGTCCCTGATGTTTTTTCTGGAGAGAAGTGGCTTCTTTGCTGCCCTCCTTGAGACCAGGCCTTGCTCCAAGAGTCTCCGCCTCACAGTGCGTGCAGATGCACTCACACCTGCCTGCTGCCATTCCTGAGCAAGCTCTGCACTGCTGGTAGCCCGATCCCGCAGCTGAAACACTTTTAAGAGACGGTCCTGGAGCTTGCTGGTCTTTCTTGGGCGCCCTGGAGCCTTTTTGGCAACAATGGAACCTCTCTCCTTGAAGTTCTTGATGATGCGATAGATTGTTGACTGAGGTGCAATCTTTCTAGCTGCGATACTCTTCCCTGTTGTGCATTTTTGTGCAGTGCAATGATGACTGCACGTGTTTCTTTAGAGATAACCATGGTTAACAGAAGAGAAACAATGATGCCAAGCACCAGCCTCCTTTTAAAGTGTCCAGTGGTGTCATTCTTACTTAATCATGACAGATTGATCTCCAGCCCTGTCCTCATCAACACCCACACCTGTGTTAATGAACCACTAAAACACCCTGCATTGCTTTCAGACGTTGTCACACAATAAAAGATAAGATTGTTAGGAGCCGTTTTCTGGATAAAAAGCCCAAGAATTGGATTAGGGATTTGGTTACTCCTGGCCATTACAGATGTGGAGGTTGCTCCTATTGCAAGTTTAATCTCAGACAGAGAGACCTGTTTTTTGGTGGTATGAGTTTCTAGGTCCAAGACTTCATCACCTGCAAGAGCAAATACGCTGTATATCTTGTCTTGTGCCGATGTGGACGTTTCTACATCGGCAAGACTATAAGATGTCTGAATGAAAGATTTAGGGAGCACTTGAGCTCGTAATTTCAGGAAAAGGTTGCCCTGGATTGATAGATCATATTCAGAAGGATCATCAGGGCAATACCAGCGTATTAAGCTTTGCAGGGATAGAGCTTGTACCGCCTCCAATGCAGGGTGGAGATAGGCATAAAATGCTTCTACAAAAAGAAGCAAGATGGATCATGAGATCAGACGCACTAGGACCTCTAGGTACGATTTAAGTGTCTTTGTTGGCGATTAATTCTCCTGATTAGAGTGCTGTTTTTATTGTCTGCTATATGTTTTTATTAATGGTTGTATTACCGTTTTTGTGCTATGTCCATATTCTACTGCAGCTTCGTTCCTTTGTAGCGGTGCAGCAGAGCATAAGAGGCGGTGACGATGAACGTCATCAACTAGCGGCCAGACGAAGCGCGGAAGCGCGAAAAGGCCGTCGCGCTGTTTATCTCTGAGCATGCTGCAGGCGTCCGCCCGCTCCCTCTTTTACGTTTGTAAGTGATTTTCTTCAACAAAGCCTACAACCCTATTTCTTCACTCTTTGGATATACACTTGTTAGGTAAACCCATTTTGGTTGCGTCTTATATCCCATATCCAGCTAACTGCCTCCTTACAGGACTTCTTCATTATAAATGTTGGCTCAGCCTCGCATTTAATAGTATGAGACTCTATGAAGGCTTTGCTGAGGAGAGTGATTATAAAGGCGATAACATGTATAAAATAAAAAAAATAGAGACAAAAGTCTTTGCAGAGGATAAACAAGGATGCGGAAGCCTCCTATATAGCTGATCCATTGGTCACTTAACAATATGGAAGGCAGTGCAGAACCCTCTTAAGGACCACTTGATAGAGACAGAGGAACGTTTCTTTGCCAAACAAGCGTACTTTGAAGCAGGTGAGCGTAATGGAAGAATGCTGGCATGCATTGTTCAGGCTCAGAGGGGATCGGCACATATAGTCCATCTCGTAGGGGATGCGGGCCAAGAAGTCAGACACAAAGGGGATCCTAGAGGCTCTTAAAGACTACTATCTGAAACTATATACCTCTCGTCTCACTGCTAGTGCAGAGGCCATACACTATTATTTAGATGGGGTCTCCCTGCCTGCTCTGTCAGAAGAGCAAAGGTCCATACTTTTTTCCTCCCTTTAGCTTGGTGGAACTTGAGGCAGCAGTACGTAGCATGCCCAACGAAAAGGCACCTGGTAAACCTGGCAAGGACCCAACATCCCCCGACTCATCTCACTGCTACCTACCAATATTAAGATACATCCGGACCAAACGGGATTTATGCCTGTAGAAGGAAGTGTGGGTGCCGCCTACAATATATGCATATACCCATATGTATATGCATATATGGGTGGCCCCAAATTTAGGGCCTGTGGCCCCATGGCTACATGGGCCTAAAGCCCTGGTAGATGTGGATATCCACCAGGTGCTCTAACTGTATATATGTGTATATATATATATAGATATGTGTGCATGTGCCCCATTAACATGCACCTATGTCTATATATGTATATTCATGTAATTGCCCCTTGTTTAGACCCCTTTATATAATGATGCCCCCTTCTTATATAATACTGCCCCCTTTCCTCATATATACCCCTAATATCCTCCAGAAGTATATAGATGCATGTACATGATCCCCAGTTATGTACATGTATCTATATACATGTCATAGCCAGGGTGCCCCCCCCATAGCCCATCTGCTGGGGATAGCTGGAGACATGGGACTGGACTAATTAGTCCAGTCCCAGGTACTTCAAAGGGACAGAAGATCGATATGATCTTCTGTCCCTTCTGTTAATTACCCTCAGCGCTGCTGGGGGCAATTAACAGGACAGGGAAACAATAGGTTTCCCTGTCTCTGTCCGGCGCGTACCTCCGGCGCTTGTAATTACAAGCGCCGGAGATACAAAGCGCTCCCCAGGCGGAGGATCAAAGATCTCTTTGATCCTCCGCCCGGGAAACACATAATACCACAGTACACCCCATAATACCAATAATTAATATCCCCTTTTACATTGGCGAGCCAGGGCCCTTGCGTGGATTTTGTATCCGTGTTTTGCAACGACAAGGGAATTCGCTTATTCTGTGAATTAGCCAGGCAATAGGGACGCGGACAGTGGTTTCTGTGCGTCCAAGGGCCTGGTAATTTGGACAGGTAACGCGATTTCTCAAGTCAAAGCTAAATACGGTGCAAGATCTTTCGCAAAAGAACCTAGATCTTTTGTGTTTAACTGTTTTTCTATTGCACTTACACGACTGAGAAAAAAACAACGTACAAGGGAGCCAAGGAAGAAGATCCATACTATCACCAAGAGAGGACCATCGCCGGTGGACTGAGCCAAAGAAGTCCAGCTGGACGGGAGAAGGCGTTCCGGATACTACAGGACCTTCTCCAGGCAGCAACCAAAGGACAACTGGGACCAGCTCCAGAGAAGATGGCGACCTCCAAAAAAGCGAGTACGGACTTCTCCACACTGTTACACCTAGCGAAAAATAGCACCTTCAATCCCATCCTCCCCACCTCATACACTTCCACAGAAATGTTGTGGTCTGATTTGTTAACACAAGCATGTAGTTATGGCAAGCTTTGTGTGAACAAACGGACTGTACTTAACAAGGCAACAAAACGACTTCAAATGCTAGCCAAACTTGTGCACACATTTGAGGATAGCATTTGGAAGCCGGAGCATGTTGCACTAGTTTCTCAGTCAGCGGAGACATTTCCTCCGACCATTCATTGCCAGTGCTGTGCCAGTAATGTGCAGCAGGTTTCGGCATTGCGGACACAGCTGGCAGTGAATGTGCAGTCTTCTGCTGACCGAGAGACGCAAGTGGCTAAAATAGAGTCACAGTTGGTAGAGTTGCAGAGGCAAAAGGAGGAAATTGAGGCTCAGTTGACTCAGTCCTATGCTGAGATCAAGGCCTTCAAGGAACGGGCTGCCTCTACTGCCGTGACTCTCGCCAAACTAAATGATGAGGTTGCTGTAAGGTCTCGCTTGATGACCGGCATGCAACAAGTCATCAATAATTTTTCAAAATTGGTACTGGCCCTTTCTTTTTCTGTAAAGTCAGGGCCAGACTCTCCAAAAATTTTGCCCTGTTCAGGGCAAAAAGGGGGGAGAGATATCTGTAACAGGCCAAATATACCTAAATTTGAGCCTGTTCAGATAGAAAAAAAGAGTCCAACAATTTGTTGTAATAGAAATACTGTGAGAAGTGCGTCCCTGAGAATGGAACAGTATAGGAGAAGGGAGCACGACTGCAGTGTGGACGGACCTAAGCCATGCAGGGCGGACATCAGGTGTTTTGCATGTACTGGCTTAGGTCATATAGCGAAACACTGCAGGTCAGGTAAGAATAGGACACAAAGACAAATTAGGTGTTTTAGGTGTGGGAACGAAGGACACATTGCAAGGAATTGCCCTTGTGCAAGTCATTGCAATGTGTCCAGTAAGACAATCCCGGTAACAGACTGTACAGTTGGGACTAGTCAGATTGGCCATAAAAGAGTCACCACTCAGCGGATGCCTCATCAGGTGCTGAGGGGTCAGAATGGCCAATATAGGCTAGAGAATGTTTGATACCCCTGTGCTATTTGTTACATCGTTTGTTCCCTGTGTATGTCTGTGTCCTGGGTTTTCGTCACCTGTTTGTATGTTTCAGTGTTGATGGCGGTAGTCCTGGTTTACATGTGTGTTCAGCTTTGCTGATTTTTGTAATTTGCATCCCCTGCTATGAGTCCGGGCGCATCTGTTTTTGGTTCATTCTGGTGTCTACTGTGGGTAGAGCAGTGCTATACTGTGGACTGAGGAAGGTGTTGGTTTGCGAGCAGGTAACATCGGTACACGGTGCAGTGTGATGATTACTCTGGGCAGCCAGGGCCTCAGATCGAGACAGGTAGCACTGTTCTGCTCAGGGTTTTCAGTGGGGCTGTGTTATGCTCTGATCTGGGCAGGGAGTGGATTGCGGACAGGCAATATGGGCACACGGATCAGTGTGACGTTGCACTGTGCAATCACTTTCTAGTCCAGACAGGCGGCATAGCTCTGACTGAGATAGGACGCCGGGTGGTCGACGACAGAGTGTGGCCTGTGTTTTTGTGTTGTGGAGTCCTGTAGAGCCAAGGCAAGATCCTTGCCACGGTTATTGATGACCTCCACAGCACAGGATAACAGGGGGAAGTCAGACTGGAAACACATGAGTAAGACAGTGATGCCGTGTCATCATGAAAAAAGATGGTGCTTCGTCCACAGCTCCCCTCGGTGATCCTAACCTATTAGGGTGGCCATCCTTATCTGTTGGTTCAGAGGGATGTGCAGCAGAGGATGGGATCCTCTGAAGGTTGGGTGTTCTTACACCAGTGTTAGGATAACGAGGGGTCCTGTTAGATGAAGGTCAGCCCAATACCTTTCTCCACACCTGGGTCAAGGGTATTGGTGCTGGAAGTATGCCACTAAATGCACCATGAGGGGAGAAATCCCTCAGGAGCGCTGGGTATTTTCTTCTATCCTAGGAATAATACCATAGGACGATAAGGAAGTACCCAGAGGATGACAAGGAAGGAACTGGATGGTCCCCCCCGACACTATCGTTTGGCTCCAGAGGATCCTGCTCAACTCTTGTTAGAGGCTCCGAGATCTTCAGGAGTCTACAAGAACGAAGATCCGGCTGGAGCGTTGATAGACTAAGAAGACGGATGTGTCCCGGTGGGAATGACTGTTCAGCAAAGGTCACGTCATTTCTTTTTGATGAATCCGGTGATGGTTCGTCTGGTTCTGGATGGGACTGTGCAAGAGACTTGTGGACTATCACCCCAGAACCAGATAGAACATCACGAAGATGACCGGAGAAGATGGCTCAGGACATAACTCCTGTGAAGTCCTGGAGCCAGGGACTACATTTGATCCTATGAGGGTTCAGGATGTAGTACCATCACCATCCTGAAACCCCATAGTAGAGTATATTATATGCATTTGATGTATATTATATGCTATTCAGGGGGATGGGTTTACATGTGGTTTTCCGTATGTGTGTGGGGAAAAGAATAGGGCTCGTTAGGGACAGGTCCCTTCTTTAAAACATTTGCCACTCCAACCCTATGAATGGTACAGTTCATAAGGGATGGACTGAATGACAGTTAGTGCGGTGTTCATTCCTGCAGTTAGAATTGGGTACTTTGACATCACCTCACATTCCAGAAAGTCTGACCTGCCTTGTAAAGACCTGCGTATCTGTCCAAGAAAGAACTTCCTCAAAGACAGAATCTACAAGCAAGATGAAAAGGTGTCGGGAGAAAAGTACTAAAGGAGGCCAGTCCACCTGTGTTACGTGGATCGGCCTAGAAGATGAAGAGTGAAGCTGTCCCAGAGTCTAATCGACACAGAGAAGGCAGTGGGAGCAGCTGATACTGGAAGACCGACAGTACATGAAGATCGCGAGTAGAGCCATCCCAGAGTCCAATCAACAAAAGACGACAGTGGGAAGAGCTGAGGCTTAAAGACCATCACTACCCAGATGTGAGGGTGAAGCCATCCCTGAAGTCCGACCAATTGAAGAAGACTGTGGGAGTAGCGGAAGCTTAGAGACAGTGGTGTGCCATCCCAGAAGTCCGAACAACTAAAGACGACTGAGGGAGACGCTGGTGCAGGATACCGAGAGAAGACGAGGATAGTTTGATCTGTGGACAGAGACGTCAGGTTACGGTGAAGGGCAGGGAAGAGGTCGCGTAACCACGAGGGGTGATGTCTCAGTACCTAAGGACCGGATCATTCTTCAGTCCATCCTGAATTGGTATCCATTGTGTGTGGGGGGGGAGGCAGATAGATCTCCACACTTCCCCCAAAAATTTGTCGTGTTCCCGACAACAGGGGGATTGTAGAAGGAAGTGTGGGTGCCGCCTACAATATATGCATATACCCATATGTATATGCATATATGGGTGGCCCCAAATTTAGGGCCTGTGGCCCCATGGCTACATGGGCCTAAAGCCCTGGTGGATGTGGATATCCACCAGGTGCTCTAACTGTATATATGTATATATATATATATATATATATATATATATATATATATATATATATATATAGATATGTGTGCATGTGCCCCATTAACATGCACCTATGTCTATATATGTATATTCATGTAATTGCCCCTTGTTTAGGCCCCTTTATATAATGATGCCCCCTTCTTATATAATAATGCCCCCTTCTTATATAATACTGCCCCCTTTCCTCATATATACCCCTAATATCCTCCAGAAGTATATAGATGCATGTACATGATCCCCAGTTATGTACATGTATCTATATACATGTCATAGCCAGGGTGCCCCCCCCATAGCCCCCAGCAGATGGACAATGGCCATCTGCTGGGGATAGCTGGAGACATGGGACTGGACTAATTAGTCCAGTCCCAGGTACTTCAAAGGGACAGAAGATCGATATGATCTTCTGTCCCTTCTGTTAATTACCCTCAGCGCTGCTGGGGGCAATTAACAGGACAGGGAAACAATAGGTTTCCCTGTCTCTGTCCGGCGCGTACCTCCGGCGCTTGTAATTACAAGCGCCGGAGATACAAAGCGCTCCCCAGGCGGAGGATCAAAGAGATCCTCCGCCCGGGAAACAGCGCGGGCCGGCGCAGTGACGTCATAGCACCGCGCCGGCACTCGTGCACATGCTGCCGGCGTGCTCGCTCGCCGGCAGCGCGGGAGCACGGGAGCGAGCGCGACCGGGTTTAAATAACCCAATCGCGCTGCGCTCGGCAGTTGAGCCGTGCCTCCCCAGCTAAGAAGACCCCCTGGAGCAACCCCCTGGAACAACCCCCTGGAGACGAGCTGCAAGTCCCTGGAGCAACCCCCTGGATTGGCTGAGTAACCCTATCCCCTGAACCACCAATGAACATTTAACCCCTGCTCCAGACCCCAGTGATACCCCAGCTGCCCTATTTTCCCTGCCTTTAACCCTTGCCAGCCCTGCCTACCCCCTACTGTTAACCCCTGAACTGCCCTGATTTAACCCCTGCACCCCTGCCCTGTTATCCCTGCATTAACCCCTGGTGCCCTGTATTCCCTGACCCAACCATAGCCCTGCAACCCCTGGATCCCTTGATTTATCCTACCATTACCCTTGCTGCCCTTGAATTAACCCCTACCCTGCTGCAACCCCTGAACCTCCCTGATATCAACCCTATACCATTAACCCCTTCCCTGCCAATACCCCTCGTTATTGTAATTTAACCCCTTTGTTCCCAGGGACAGTAATTAGATTAGGTTGGGGAGGTCTGCTAGAAGTGTGAGTGTGTATTGTTTAGTAAGTGACGTGGTTGGAGTTAAACGGGATTGTGTAGTGTAGTTAGGGATTATTGTACTGTATTGCTAATAAATAATAAATATTGTTATTATTTATAATACAGTGTGCAGTGTTTATTGTTTTATAACGTGTACTTTGAGTCCCTTCTAGGTCGTGTGAAAGGCAGTAGGTGATTTACCTAGGCATAAATAGGCGGAACTAGCGGAAGCGGGTTTACGCCTATTTATGAATATTAATTATTGGTACACCCCATAATACCAATAAGTAATATCCCCTTTTACAATGCCCAACAAATCCTCTACTATTAACTTAGACTTTTATATATTAACCTCCAAGTTGCCTCTGACAATTTGGGAAGCAGGGTGGCACTGCCGTTAGACGCAGCCAAGGTGTTTGACAATGTGGAATGGGGCTTTCTATGGGCAGTAAAGAAAAAAGGTGGAATTTGGGCCTCGTTTTATTAGATAGGTACAACTACTAAACTCTTCACCCCAGGCATGCATACAGGACAACGGCAAAGTTTCTGGGAAGGGGTATACGACAAGGCTGCCCGCAATCCTCCCTCCTCTTCGCAATTGCTATAGAACCCCTGGCAGCATTGACTAGAGGGTGTGTAGACAGAGCTGTTTGGTATGGTCCTAGGGAGGAAAAAATAGCCCTATACGCTGATGACCTGCTGCTATTCTTGGCAAATGCGCCAGACTCGTGCGCACTATGGATATCATACATACCTTTGGTATCTACTCTGGATTGCAAATTAATTGGGGAAAGTCAGTCCTCATACCAATAGATCACTCACCACAGTGTGAATGAGATAGGGTGGGAATTTTAGTGCGTTACCTCTTTTCAGTACTTAGAGGTCAAGATCTCTATAAATATACTCCCTCTCCTGAACAAATTGCACACAAAGATAAATGTTTGGAACAAGCTTAGGCTACTTTCACATTAGCGTTTTTAAATTCCGGTATTGAGTTCCGTTATAGGGGCTCAATACCGGAAAAAAACGCTTCAGTTTTGTCCCCATTCATTGTCAATGGGGACAAAACTGAACCGAAGACAACGGAATGCTCCTGAAAGCATTCCGTTCCGTCTTCAGACCGGAGAACAAACCGCAGCATGCTGCGGTTTGCTCTCTGGTCCAGGCATCCGCACCAAGACGGATCCGGAATGACCCCCAATGCAAGTCAATGGGGACGGATCCGTTTGGTGTGGACACACCAGTAATCCGGATCTGTCCTCCATTGGTTTCCAATGGGGGGTCATTCCGGATCCGTCTTACATACATAGATACATACATACAGACATACATACAAACATACAGACATACATACATACAGACATACATACTCACATACTCCAGGGACGCCGGCAGCATGTCTTCACGCGCCTCCTGCGCGCAGCGCAGAGGGCGCTGTGGGGAATCGTCATCACTGCGCGTGAAGACGTTCTGCCGGCGTCCCTGGAGTATGTGAGTATGTATGTATGTTTGTATGTATGTCTGTATGTCTGTGTCTTGTTTCAATGTGTGTCATGTGTGGGGCCGGAGCGCTGCTCCGGCTCCACACATGTATAGCGTTAGCACGGATCCGTTGGCACCCTTTAGGTGCCGGATCTGTGCTAACGCTAGTGTGAAAGTAGCCTAAAGTTATCAATCATGGGTATGGCTAACCTAATAAAAATTATACTTATGTTGCAAATGCTCTATTTTTACATAATTCCCCAATATGGATTCCGGTATACTTCTACCAAAAGATAAACAGAATGCTTAGGCTACTACTATGGAAAGTGAGTGTCCCTAGAATTCAGTTGGAAAAAGTACAGCTACCTGTAGGGGTTATACATTCTAGCTTCCAAGATGCAGAACTTTGCAGGGTGGGTCTCTGCCACCTATACCAATTCCAGAGCAATCATTATACAGAGAATGGTAGGCCAAGGCCCTATATTCTCTAGATTGGAAACTGACGACTTTTATTAAGGCTGGTGAAGGCAAACCACTATTTCAGTTGATGTATAAAGTATGGGACAAAGGTAAACAGGTGATGGGATTGGACAGTAGTATACATTGAATGCCACTATGGAATAACAACAAACTTTCAGAGCTTATCAAAACCACTAGTGCTTCACGCATGGCAGTCAAAGGGGGGTCTTATGGGTAAGTCACCTATATAAAGATAGGGCTCTTAAAGAGGACCTTTCATGGTTTTTATTTAGTTTAGATAAATACCTTTCGTTCCTGGGTACCCCCTGCTGATGCTGCAACACTGCTTGTTTTTTTTAAAATATCGCTCCTACGCCCTGCTTTGCCCCCCTGCCATTTTCCCGTTCAGTATGTAAATCCTGAGCATCGGTACAGGGAGGAGGAGATGCCAGGGTTCTCAATGGGCATCTCTTTCTCCCTGGCTGTGCTGCGATCCAATCACAGAGGAGAGCGTCACAGCCAGGCAGAAAAAAAAAGTTCACCTTCTCCCTGGCTGTGACGCTCTCCGCTGTGATTGGATTGCGGCACAGCCAGGGAGAAGGAGACACCCATTGAGAAACCCTGGCGTCTCCTCCTCCCTGTACCGATTTTCAGGATTTACATACTGAGTGGGAAAATGGCAGGGGAACACAGCAGGGTGTAGGAGCGATATTTAAAAAAAACAGGCAGGGTTGCAGCATCAGCAGGGGGTACCTGGGAACAAAAGGTATTTATCTAAACTAAATAAAAACCATTAAAGGTCCTCTTTAAAGGGGTTCTCCGGGAATTAAGAAAATGAAAATACGCAAATATTATTTTATTATAAAGATATTCCTAAATACCTTTCATTACTTATAATGGCTCGTTTTGTCTTGGGAGCAATAATTAGGAGAAACAAAATGGCCGCCGTCCTATTAGTGCACACAAAACGTGTCCTAATCACACAGGAGGACAGGTTACTTCATAACACTGGGAGAAAGAGCTGCCTCATCCTCCTCTCTGCTCTGACTGTCAGGGATTACGATCCTGACTACAGTTTAATATGATATTTAGCTTTCTTTGTGGGAATGGAGTTCATCAGGAGACATGAAGTACAGACAAGACAGACTGTGGTAATAAAGACTGCACACAAGTGCTGCTACTTATTAGCTATCTGCTCATGAGCTCCATTCCTACAGAGATTCAGCTAAAGATCTTATCATCTGTATTCGGGATCATAACCATGACAAGTGGAGAGAAAGATGAGGTAGCTCTTTACCTCAGTAACGTGAAGTAACATGTCCTCCTGTGTTATCAGGACAGGTTTTGTGTGTACTTATAGGACGGTGGCCATTTTGTTTCTCCTAATGATTGCTCCCCATACAAAACAAGCCTTTAGAACTAATGTAAAGTATTTGGGAATATATTTAGAATGAAGTAATATTTAAGTATTTTCATTTTCTTAATTCCCGGAGAACCCCTTTAAGTCCTTTGCTCAGCTCCAGGAAGAGTTTCAGTTACCCCAACATATGTTCTACTACCAGCTCCAAATGAGGCACGCCCTGCACATTCAGCACAAACGTGGGTCCATTATCCTGGTTAACTATGGGGTACATGACCTATTGAAAAGAGTATACAGACCCTCAGCTTTCTATACAAAATAGGGGTACGGGATGTGGCTCAATGTGTAAGATGTGCTGGAACCCCTGTGGACTTGCTGCATGTCTTTTGTCACTGTCCAAAACTCTACCTTTTGGGCAGCAATACTACCTAAACTTAGAAGGGTTTACCAGTTGACCATTCCTAATAGCCCCCTGATATGCGTTTTTGGATATGTGGATAACCTTCCTTTGCTGGACAGCGATGCAATGGCGAAAGTCCTCTAAAAGGAATCTTTATTGGCACACTTAGACAGAAAACCATGGGCTAACTACCCTCCGATGTGTGAATGATTAGTCTGAATTTTGTAGAAGGATTCTGTGGGTTATGCCCTCTTTATACAGCAAGCAGTTGAAGGGCGAAGCCTGGGATGGGCTTAACGGCTATAGGTAGACATTTAGCCGTTCAGGATGGATGCATCCCCAAGCGGGCAAGGTTGTAACAGAGTGCTATCTGATATGGTGGCTGCTGCACAGGGGGGAGGGAAGGTGGGTGTGGGATAGGGAGGAAAGGGAAGGATGGACCGAGGGTTGGGTTATGTTTGTCATGGAGTGAAATGTCATTTTCCTTTATATATCCTGACTGTCCGTGCTTATGCATGGTGGTGTAATTCCATTTTGACAATTACTTAATAAAAATTTGATTTAAAAACAAAAAATATATATATATTGTTTCATACCATTTACAGCAGGAGGATATGAACATGAGAAGGTACATCAGTCCTACAGAAAGGCTCATCACGCTGCAGTGAGTTTTTGACGTATTTCATTATTTTTATGTTTTGGCAATATTTTTTTTTTTTTTATTCTTTATTTTAGATTTTCAATTATTTTTATAACAGACAAAAATATCAATGAAGGGACGCAGCTCAACAAGTATATGAGGTATATTGCATGTATAAGCAACTGGATCCAATGAATAAACATAGAGCACAAACACTCAGTTAATGTCTAGTGATCGGAATGAATACTGATGTTCATTAAACTGAAGCAGAACTCATTGAATGCTAAGTATGAAATCTAGAAAAAAGACAGAAAAGACAGAAGGAAGGGAGAGGGGGAGGCAAAGGAGAGAAAAAAATAAACAATTTTTATGTTGTCAATAATGTTTTATACTCTTGAGAGTTTTGAAATGTGATCCAATGCCGCCAAGTTTAACAGAAATTAGTATCTGTGCGTCTCAGAGATGCTGTCAGGTCCTCATTCTCATGACCTCCTGAAGTTTATTGATCCACATTGCTATTGTGGGAGCAGACTTCTGTTTCCACATGCAAGGGATACATGCTCTTGCGGTGTTAACCATATGTCGTACAACTGACCTCTTGTATGTCGACATGGGGATCTCGCTATGGTGGAGAAGAAAGAATGCGGGTGTCTTAGGAAGAGTATGGGAAGTGAATTTAGACGCGATGTGCCATACTTCATGCCAAAAGCCAGCTAGCATGGGACACTCCCAGAAAACATGTAAAATTGATCCGCTGTTTCTCCCACAGCGCCAACATATCGGGGAGACTGCAGGGAAGAGAGAATGTAGCTTGATAGGTACCTTGTACCACCTGGAGAGGACCTTAAAACCCATTTCCTGTATATTACTGGCAATGGAGGTTTTATGTGTTAAAGTAAATAAACGGTCTTTCTGTTCCGTTGAGAAAGTAAGCTGTAAGGTGGTGAAACAGCCTCCATTCTGTGAATGTACCTGTTCCTGTAAATATAGTTCTTATTAGACAGACATTTCATTTTTGGCCACAAGATGTCACTGTTTTACCGCAGGAAAGATTATAGCTCCTTGGAGCAATGACAAAGAGACCCTGTTTGGCAGAGGTGGAACTTCAGACAGGAGAAGTGTGTGGCAGCCATCTTGAGAGTGTGCTGCAAAGAGGCAGAGGAGAAGGAGCTACTGTCTGTGTTTCCTAGTGTGATCCACAAGTGAGACTATTCCCTAAGGGAGCAAGACTCTGCAAGGAGATCTGGAACAGAGACTGTTGCAATATTACAGACTAGAAGAACTACCATCAGGAGCCCTGCTGAGAGGACAAGTGGAAGCGTCAGTGAGACTGCGTGGTTGCCGGATGAGATCCTCTATCAGATACTTCTGAAAGTTAAGGTATCCAACGGACCCGGGTCAGTGAAAGAACTGAGGCCCACTGTGCAGACACAGTGGGTAACCGTGCAGGCACAGCATTATGTTATTGGCACCAATTCAGTAGCTACTGGGTAAAAGCCTGAAGATTAGACAGGTGGTTTGCAGGCTGCAAGCTATCTTGCTACAGAAGTGGGGTTTACTCTGGCAAACAACTGGTTCTACTCTTTCTGAGGTTTAGTGTTGCTTGGTTAAGTTTGTAAGCGTTTGTGTTATACCGCCGGCGCTCCTGAACCACACTTACAGAATTGTTTGTGGAGATTAGGGTATTAAAAGGTACAGCTGCTGGGTTACTATAACCTGCAGATAGGCAAAACTGTGGAGAAGCCTGGGCGCACACTGATAGAGCACCATGCTGTGCTGTGTAACACAAGTGCCTCAGCCTCCAGCTGAGTGTATGTATATATGCTTGGGGTATTCCCTTCCCACAAACGTTAAAATCTTGTTTTTGTCAATCTGAATTGGAGTCTCCTTCCTTGTCTGTGACTTCGCTGTATCCTGGGGAGCCCACCCCGGTACACGGCTTACAAAGCCCTAGATCTCTTTCCCAATTGAGTATATAGGTAGGAGAGGACTGGTTGGTCGGAGAGATGAGTAGGCCATACAGTCGAGACAGTGCCATACAGTCGAGTGCATGCCTGGTAACCCCACTTGCATCGCAGAGCTGTTCAAAGTCAGAGCTGTTCAAAGTTTTGCCTCTTGCGATGGGGTGCTGGCGGTAATGATGTGATAAAGTGTAGTTGGCGTGATTGCCAACACGATAGGCCAACCGGATCCGAAATGTCATTGAGTGTTTGAGAGGAGAGCCATGAGTTAGACATGATAAAATGATGTGCCTTTACCCACCATCGGAACGGTCCCTGATCTAATCCTGAAGGGAACATGGGGTTACCCAAAATAGGGAACATGGGTGAGGGAGATGGCGAGATGTCCTGCAGTTCAAAGACAGCCACTACTGAACGCAGGCCTATGGTGGGGTGAGTGCGAGCTGCTAATGGTATATGGGAACCCAACCAGGGTGTAGCTGCTAGAGGGGTGGGCAGAAAGGATTGCTCCGTTGCTATCCATTGTTTATTCGGTTGATGCCGACACCAATCTACCACTCTTAGGCTACTTTCACACTAGCGTTTTATAATTCCGGTATTGAGTTCCGTCATAGGGGCTCAATACCGGAATAAAACGCTTCAGTTTTGTCCCCATTCATTGTCAATGGGGACAGAACTGAAGACATCGGAATGCTCCTAAAAGCATTCCGTTTCGTCTTCAGACCGGAGAGCAAACCGCAGCATGCTGCGGTTTGCTCTCCGGTCCAGGCATCCGCAACAAGACGGATCCTCTATTGACTTTCAATGGAGTTCATGACGGATCCGTCACCTGCACACACACATACAGACATACACATAAACATACACAGACATATACACATACAAATACACATACATACTTACATGCTCCCGGCAGGTCTCCACAGCGCAGGAGGAGCAGGACGGCGCACACATAGGACGATTCCACCTGGCGCCCAGCAGAGGGCGCTGTGGGGAATTGTCCTATGTGCGTGCCGTCCTGCTCCTCCTGCGCTGTGGAGACCTGCCGGGAGCATGTAAGTATGTATGTGTATATGTCTGTGTGTGTGTGTCTGTATGTACTGTGTGACATGTGTGGGGCCGGAGAGCGGTTCCGGCACCACACATGTCCCTGTGGCACCACAGATCCGGCGGCACCCTTCACCTGCCGGATCCGTGCTGCCGCTAGTGTGAAAGAGTCCTTAGTAGATGCGTGGCTTGATGATAAGGGCTTTCCCCGCCCATATAAAGAGCGTAAGAGTGGATAATAAAGTATGAAAAAACAATCTGGGAATATGTATGGGTATGGCTTGTAGAAAGTATAATATTCTGGGGAGGACGTTCATTTTAAAAATAGTGAAGGTGAAGATACCTTTGTTCCAGCGGTCAAGGTCCCATTTTATGGTCCACAAGAGGGGAGGGTAGTCCGTCGAGTAGCGATCGGAAAGATTTTGAGTTAGATGTATGCCTAAATATTTTAGCAAGGATCTTGTCCATTTAAACGGGAAGTTATCTGCCAATTCTGCGGCTAGACTCGTCGGGAGAGTGATGTTCATGGCTTTTAATTTTTCGAAATTTATCTTAAAATTAAATAGTAATGAGTAGAGTTTGAATTCTTTCAAAAGATTTGGTAGGGATATACGGGGGCAAGTGAGAAAGAAAAGAAGGTCGTCTGCGTAGGTGGCCGCCTTCTGTAGGACTTCCTGAATCTGGATCCCAGTTATGTCATAATTGGTTCTTATGTGACCTAGTAATGGTTCTAGACAAAGAATGAAAATCAGGGGAGATAGGGGGCATCCCTGTCTCGTACCATTATGTATCGAAAATGGCGCTGAAAATTTACAGTTTACCTTGACTGATGCTGAAGGGTTCGAATATAAGTTGTGAATGCGGGCCATCATCGTCTCCCCCAGTCCCACGTAACCCAGTGTTTCAAACATGAAAGTCCAGTTGACTTGTTGGCATCAGTGGAGAGAAGGAACATGGGAAGTTTAGATATAATCGTATGCTATATCATATTTATAGCCCTGGTGGTATTGTCCCGAGCCTCCCTCAAGAGCATGAAACCAGTCTGGTCTAAATGAATGAGGATTTGCATGTGCGGAAAAGTCGGGTAGCCAGAATCTTGGAGAATAATTTTAAATCAACGTTTATAAGGGACTAGCAGAAAGACCTGGCTTCGCCTGGGTATTTTTTCATCTATTTCATTTAATGTTTCTGTGTGTTGTTGCAGAGAGAAAGTCAATGCAGCTGACAGAAGTTGATTTTTACCTTTATTTTTTCAATCCCCATTGGCTGCAGAGTGGGAGGGGGCGTGGCCTGAAGACATGTGACCGTGTGTATGGTAGTTGGGACCCGGCTTTGCCTGGGTATATTTTATCTATTTCATTTAATGTTTGTGTGTGTCATTGCAGAGAGAGAGTCTCCCTCCCACCCATTCCTGCAGCTGACAGAAGTTGATTTTTACCTTCATTTTTTTCAATTCCCATTGGCTGCGGAGTGGGAGGTGCCATGGCCTGACAGAGTCGGGGGGGTGGTTTAGCGAAACCTGGGGTGGGGGTTTTAAGTCCTTTTTTTGAGGGTGGCCTGAATTACAGGCCGATGCCATGGTAATTTATGAGGAAACGCAATGGGTAGCAGTGGAAGAAAACATCTTTTATTACTACTGAACGGTCGTAGTCTAAAATTAGTCTATTTCATCTAAAATTTTTGTGTGTCGTTACAGAGAGAAATTCACCCTCCCACCCCTGCAGCTAACAGAAGTTTATTTTTACCTTCATGGAAAAAAGAGAAGTAGCGGCTCACCACCCTTAGAGGTGAACAGGAGGTGCTCTACTTTACGGCCCACCCGTGTGCCGTGTAATTTATGGTATTGGTAAACAAATAAGGTAAGTAGGCACACTCTGTTTGGGACTATTATTAAAATCAATAGTAAAACGTATGGTATATATCTGTTGAGAATAACTAGTATTTATTGGAAGCAAGGTTTTTTTAAAAAAAAATGGAATAAAAAACAGTAGTGTTCCTATCCAGCGCTGGATAAATATCAACAATATCAATAATACAATATCAATAAAAACAATATAGAAATGGTGGTCCACTATGATATGTTAAAGGTGTTTTGGAGCATCACACCTTGATGTGGTCCTGATCCCTTTTTTTTATAAGGCTACTTTCACACTAGCGGCAGGCCTGATCCGGCAGGTGAAGGGTGCTGCCAGATCAGGACTGCCGCAGCGACATGTGTGGAGCCGGAACCGCGCTCCAGCCCCACACATGTCACATAGTACATACATACACACAGACACACATACATATACACAGACAAATACACATACATACTTACATGCTCCCGGCAGGTCTTCAGAGTGCCGGAGGAGCAGGACGGCTCGCACAGGTGATGATTCCCCACAGCGCCCTCTGCTGGGCGCCTGGTGGAATCGTCATCTGTGCGCGCCGTCCTGTCCCTCCGGCGCTCTGAAGACCTGCCGGGGTGAATGTAAGTATGTATGTGTATTTGTATGTATATATGTCTGTGTATGTTTATGTGTATGTCTGTATGTGTGTATGTGGTGACGGATCCGTCATGAACTCCATTGAAAGTCAATGGAGGGCGGATCCGGTTACCATTGTGGTCACACCAGACGGATCCGCCCCCATTGACTTGCATTGGGGGTCATTCCGGATCCGTCTTGGTGCGGATGCCTGGACCGGAGAGCAAACCGCAGCATGCTGCGGTTTGTTCTCCGGTCTGAAGACGTAACGGAATGCTTTCAGGAGCATTCCGTTGTCTTCAGTTCAGTTTTGTCCCCATTGACAATGAATGGGGACAAAACTGAAGCGTTTTATTCCGGTATTGAGCCCCTATGATGGAACTCAATACCGGAATTTTAAAACGCTAGTGTGATAGTAGCCTAACATTGCTTATTCCAAGAATCAGGAGATAATGTTAGGAGATAATGTAGTTTATCATTGGTAGTTCAGTGGTTAAATAGGTAGTTCAGTGGTTAAATAAATGATAAAAGTTGGTTACAGTACGTTACCACTCTTGTGTTCTGTCTTTTTCCTTTGCAGTAGCGTGGTCTCCTCCTCAGGGTATCAATTTGCCATGCGATGTCCTGTATAGTTGTGGAGCGGAGTCCTCCTAGGAGCGTGCAGCGATATAGCGCGCCCTTTTTGATGGCGTTTCCAAGACATTGGAGAGGAGGGAACCACATCTTGAACATGTCTAGAGCAGAATCTAGGAAGATTTATGAGTTCAATACACTGATCCCAAAAGTTCTCAATGCAGATATAGAGTTATTTGGCTTTTTGTAAATCAGACTGGGGTGGGTGCCCGCCGGGGACGAGACATCGAGGTCAGGCTGTTACGAGCACCTTGATCTCTCCTCCCTGCAGGGCCCCCATCCCGTGACACCAACCAAAACCTTCAACTAAGATAGACCAAGAGAATGATTCTAAAAACGAAATCACCATCTCTGACATCCTCATAGGTAGTAAAATAGGTTTTCCCACCCTATAGGAAGGATCACTGAAGTCCCTAAAAAATTAGAATCCTTAAATAATAGGAGTACAGTCCCACCACCAATCAGGATAACACTATTCCTTTCAGAACAGATGAGGTGAAAAATCGCTCACCTCCATATGAAAGACCATTAGAAACAATGGTCTTCCTGTTCTAGGCCATCAGGAAGACCATTAGAAACAATGGAAAGATCATTAGAAACAATAACCCAGAATGCAACAGGAGGCCCATTTAAACTATAGGATAAAAAAATACATGATGAACCCACCCCTCTATATATGACTAATATTAAAGTAGTAAGAATGAGATACGGGATCATCATTACCCATATTTATAGTATTTATTTTCAATACAAGAATACCCATTCTATTTTATCTTATTTTATTTTTAATCTTTATTTTTAATCTTTATTTTTATAATGTATCATACTACTAGTAATGGATTCCATTAAAATATTCTGAATATAGAACTTTGGATCCCTATATGCAACACTCCATTCCAGATTTTCCCAACACCACCGGGACACTGCCAATTACGGATTGACCCTCCCACCACCCATATTTATGGCACTATAAAATGACCAGACATAGAGAGACACAGCACTGGCCACTGAGGAAGGGGTATGAACACTGAAACGCTCCAGACTAAAAAAAATACCTAGGAGCCATTGGCTCCTGAACTGAAAAATTTAGGAGCCAAATAAAATTTTTAGGCGCCAAATTTAAATACATATAATTTTAATTAAAAAAAAAGACTTGGAGGAGATGGAACGTCCGGCCATTAATAGAATTGTCCTATCCTATTTTTTTGGCGGGACAAGGTGACTAACAAATGGCGAATTGTGAGGTTTGTTTTTTTTTTTTCTTTTACGTGTTCACCGTATAGGAGATTTTTTTAAAAATATTTTAATAGTTTGGACTTTTTGGATATTTATTAATATATTTTATAGTATATTGGGAAAGGGGGTGATTAAGGGGCCATTCAGACGGTCGTAGTATTGTGGATCCGCAAAAGTACGGATCTGCAATACCACGGATGCCGCCCGGCGTGTGTTTAGGATGAATAGGACTTTACACTCTCCCAGCTGCCCTGGGCTTTGTGCACAGGGCAGCAGGGAGCTTACCATGGCAGCCAGGACTTCAGTAGCGTCCTGGTTGCCATGGTAATCGATGCGTCCTGGTTGCCATGGTAATCGATCGGAGCTCTGCGATTACATTGCTGGGCTCCGATCGGAACTGCCACTGAACCACCAATGAAGAGGGGGGGGAAGGGACCCTGTGGCCACTGCCACCAATGATTATTATAGTTGGATCAGCCCACTGTGGCCCCATCAGACCTCAGATCAGCCCACTGTGCCCCCATCAGACCTCAGATCAGCCCACTGTGCCCCCATCAGACCTCAGATCAGCCTATTGTGGCCCCATCGGACCTCAGATCAGCCCATTGTGGCCCCATCGGACCTCAGATCAGCCCATTGTGGCCCCATCGGACCTCAGATCAGCCCATTGTGGCCCCATCGGACCGCAGATCAGCCCATTGTGGCCCCATCGGACCGCAGATCAGCCCATTGTGGCCCCATCGGACCGCAGATCAGCCCATTGTGGCCCCATCGGACCGCAGATCAGCCCATTGTGGCCCCATCGGACCGCAGATCAGCCCACTGTGGCCCCATCGGACCGCAGATCAGCCCATTGTGGCCCCATCGGACCGCAGATCAGCCCATTGTGGCCCCATCGGACCGCAGATCAGCCCACTGTGGCCCCATCAGACCTTAGATCAGCCCACTGTGCCCCCATCAGACCTCAGATCAGCCCATTGTGGCCCCATCAGACCTTAGATCAGCCCATTGTGGCCCCATCAGACCTTAGATCAGCCCACTGTGCCCCCATCAGACCTCAGATCAGCCCACTGTGGCCCCATCAGACCTTAGATCAGCCCACTGTGGCCCCATCAGACCTTAGATCAGCCCATTGTGGCCCCATCAGACCACAGATCAGCCCACTGTGCCCCCATCAGACTTCAGATCAACCCACTCTGCGCCCATCAGAATAAAATAAAAAAAATCTCTTACCTGTCCTGTGCCGCGGCTCCGCTTCAGCTCCAGTGCTCTTCTGTCCTCCCAGCGCTGCACTATCACCTGACTGCGTGCAGCGTCAGGTCAGAGTGCGCGCACTATGTCCTGATGCTGTACGCCGTATCGACAGTGCAGAGCCGCCCGGAAAGACAGAGGAGCGCCGGAGCGGAGCCGCGGCGCAGGACCGGTAAGAGATTTTTTTATATTTTATCTACTCCATGTTCTCTGATACTAGGCTGCGCAGTAGCGCAGCCTAGCATCAGTAAATGCGGTCGGGTCCAGGCTCAAATGGCGACAAGACTAAAAAGTCTTGTCGCCATTTGTAAAATCGAAGTCGCATTTGCGACCATTTTGGTCACCATCTGGAGCCCTGCATTTGGCAATTATATCCAGGCAGTGTATATAAGAATCTGGTCTAAGGGAGTGATAAGTCTTTCAATTCAATAAGACTTTTGATTTAGGAAGTCTTTTTGTCTACAACCAATGGATGGTTGAAAGGACACCTACAGGAGGAAAGCCGGAGGAAAGTACGAGGGATACCGCCTCAACCTCATTGACTTCTAACGAATAAAATACACGCCACAGCGTACTCACTTAATAGAACGAGCACCATAGCGTACGCTTCCAGCAGAACGAACGCTACAGTGTACGCTTCCAGCAAAACAAACGCACCACGTGGAACGCCGTCAAAAAGGGCGCGCTATACCGCTGCACGCTCCTAGGAGGACTCCGCTCCACAACTATACAGGACATCGCACGGCAAATTGATACCCTGAGGAGGAGACCACGCTACTGCAAAGGAAAAAGACAGAACACAAGAGTGGTAACGTACTGTAACCAACTTTTATCATTTATTTAACCACTGAACTACCTATTTAACCACTGAACTACCAATGATAAACTACATTATCTCCTAACATTATCTCCTGATTCTTGGAATAAGCAATGTTATAAAAAAAAGGGATTAGGACCACATCAAGGTGTGATGCTCCAAAACACCTTTAACATATCATAGTGGACCACCATTTCTATATTGTTTTTATTGATATTGTATTATTGATATTGTAGATATTCGTTGATATTGTTGATATTTATCCAGCGCTGATTTCATCTAAAATTTTTGTGTGTCGTTGCAGAGAGAAATTCACCCCCACATCCCTGCAGCTAACAGAAGTTTATTTTTACCTTAATTTTTTCAATCCCTGTTGGCTGCGGAGTGGGAGGGGGCGTGGCCTGACAGTCAGGGGCGTGGCATAGCAAGACGCTTCGCACGGGTGTATTCTATTTCATTTAAGGTTTCTGTGTGTCGTTGCAGAAAGAAAGTCAACCTCCCACCCATCCCTGCAGCTGACAGAAGTTGATTTTTACCTTTATTTTTTCAATCCCTGTTAGCTGCGGAGTGGGAGGGGGTGTGGCCTGACGGAGTCGGGGAGTGGCTTAGCGAGACCTGGGGCGGGGGTTTTAAGTACTTCTTTTAGGGTGGCCTGAATTAAAGGTCGATACCTTGCTTATTTATGAGGCTACGCAATGGGTAGCAGTGGAAGAAAACATCTTTTATTACTACTGAACTGTCTTAGTCTAAAACATAAGTTATATTTATGGTAACCGGAATACCTTTAACAGTGTCAGTGAATAGAAATGGCTGGGTTATTACCGGAGCTCCTCAGCTGGCTGCTAATTACCTGGCTGTGTTGTTATGGAAACCTGCCCTCCCTGTGTGCGTCTGTGCAGAGAATGGCAGTTGGGGTTTAAAACCAAAGCTCCCAGGCTAATATTGGCTAAAGGAGATTATATTTTGGGAATATCTCGGGAACGGTACGTCCTAGAGAGATGAGACCTGGTCTAAAACCTTCCTGGACACCTGATGTACCTGTGTTCCGAATTTGGTGAAAATCGGTCCAGTAGTTTGGTCGCGCATAGAGAACAGGCAGACAGAAACTCATTTTTATAATATTAAGAGATATGGGTCGGTAGCTTTGACATTGAAATGGGTCCTTTCCTTCCTTGGTAATTACTGTTATGTGAGCCCGATGTGTGTCAGGGGGTAAGGTGCAGACCGAGTCAAGGGAATTGAAGGCAGATAGGAACTGCGGGGACAGGATGTTGGTAAAGGTTTTATAATAAGCTAAGGGCAGGCCATTGGCTAAGGCCAGTTCAGTAGGAGACAGGGGGGCTTCAAGTGCAGTGATCGCCTCTGTCGACGGGCGACCTAATCCCGAGGAGGAGTATATGAACTCCAGGGTTCTAGGTCTGAGTGGATTCTAAGTTGTACAAGGAGTGATACGAATACGATCTAAAGACTTCAGTAATCTTTTGGGGTAAGGTTACATGCTGTCCCAAATTATCAGTAAGAAAGGGTACATAGGAGTTTACCCTGCTCTTATGTAATGTCCTCGCTAAGGTCCTGCCAGGTTTATTCCCATGTTCATAGTAGTGTCTGTGACATTTAGCTAAAGTGGCCTTCGCCCTGGATAGGCACAAGGACTGAACCTGCTCTCGCAATTGTGTCAGTTCAGCCCCCAGATGTCTATCCAGTGTAGATTTGTGAAGTCATTCCAGGTCGTGTATTTTTGATATAAGTCCAGAGAACACTGCTGTCCGTTCTTTTTTAATTTGTGTTCCTAGCTTAATAAATGTGCCCCTAATATAGCATTTGTGTGCCTCCCATACAGTGAGAGGGTCACTGCCTGGGGTGGTGTTGAGTGCAAAGTAGTCAGCAAAATCCTTCCTAATCTCCGTCGTGACCTGTAAGTCTTGTAACAGAGAGTCATTCAAGCGTCAGTGCCACGCTCTGGTGTAAAAGGTCGGAATAGTGAGTGTCATTGATATTAAGGCTTGGTCAGAAAAGGTAATGGGGTCAATCTGTGCCCCAGTTAGCTGTTCCAGCCTGGTGTGATGCAATAGGAAGTAGTCCAGTCTGGGATTGGAGTAAAATGTATAGTCCCAATCTGTCGGGTCTAAGAGACGCCAGGTGTCTACTAGTCGGTGGGTATGGAGGAGTTCCCTTAGTCTGGACTGTGTGGAATGAGGTATGATTGACTTTTAGAAGAGTCAATAGCAGGATCTAGAGGGAGGTTAAGGACCCCCTCCGTGAATTCATCCAGGGTTGCCAGTGTTCTGTCTAGAAACCGGACCTGCCCTGTATTCGGGGCATATATTGTTGCTAGAGTATTTATAAACAGAATGAGTATGATTTTGAGATTGGAAAAAGGGGTTTATATTAAACGTAATTGTGAAAAGAAATACTTGGCACTAAGGGGAAAGTGGTTATCAGCTAATCTCTGCAGTCCCGTGTCTTCATCTCCTCATGAGGCCGTGCAGCCTTAATAACCTTGATCAAGCATAGGTATATATTCTTTTGGGTTGAATGCCCAGTGGCCGTCTCCTCGTCAGGGGGTTGGTGGAATTGGGGGGGGGGGGGAGGGTGTTTTGTTGTCTTGGTATTAACGACGTCTAATGTACATGTCTTACAACATGTGGTGCTTGATACTTTTTGTACTTTATATTGCTTAATCCTTGCAAGACGATGATTTTCTGTAATACTGATGACATGTACGCTTGTTTGTATGGTTTAATTGAAATTTATTTAATAAAAATATCTGATTAAAAAAAATATATATATTGTTGCTAGAGTAGTCACCATGCCAGCCAGCCTACCTTTCACGAAGATGTACCCGCTCCATCAGTGCGGACGTCGATTGGTTCCCAAGAGACGGAGTTGGAAATGAGGATTGACACTCCCTTCGTCTTGGAGTCTGGAGAGGTGCAGTGGTACACATGGGGAAACCGGACATTGGTGAGAGACTGAACGGAAGTGACTTCCGAACGGAAGTGAGTCTCTTGTATAAATGCGATGTGCTCTCTTTTCTTCCACAAAAGTCTGAGAAGGGAGGACCTTTTTTCTGGAATGTTCAGGTCCTGAACATTGAGAGAAACTATTAATATTTTTGACATAATTTAGAAAGAAAAAAAAGGGAGGGGAGGAGTGGAGAAAGGTGGGGGGGTAGAGATGAGAAGAAGGGAGAAGAAAGTTTAGACGAGATGAGATCTCTACAGGGAAACCTAAAGGTGAGATGGAACTGTGGTTCGTCCAACCCGGCTGTAATAGTCACCAGGAGGGAAAGAAGCACAGTACCCTAGTGGGGAAAAGTGGAACGGCTAGTTGTCCAAAGAGGAGCATCAGAGGTCCAACCTTGAAGAAAAACTGGAACCATCAAAAGGGGGGAAAACCTTGGGCAGGTGGGTGAGGGTAGGTAAGAAGAGGAGAGACACAATAAGAATATGAACAAAAGGAGTCTAGTGACCCCAGTACTACTACAGATGCCCCCCCCCCCAAGAATAAAGAGGATGTGAGCACAGGGGGGTCCCCTTCTGAGTAAAATGCACCATATAATTCACTGGGGGGGACTGTCCAAGACTGACCGAAATGACACCTCCAGAATGTCACATTGCCTCAATGTCAGCGAGGGAAAGCTTGATGATGGACCAGGCGGATTCAAGTTGACCTACCGATGGATGTTGGGGTAATGGTGGGCAACTCCTCCTGGTCTGTAATCGTGGGCATATCCTCCCGGACTGTTCACTGCTCGGTGTCAGGGTCTGAAGCAGCGATGGTACGCTCCAATCAGGTACTGGTACCGGTGGGATGTTCAAGAAACGGAAGGCTTCAGGAAGGTCCTCTGGAGTGTGGGTAGTCATTGATAGTCCCCCTTGTTTGCGTAGGATAATGTGGAAGGGGTCCAGGGCTCCAGTGATATGCGGCCCCTGCTTCTTTTGTGGCCTCCAGCAGAGGGCTGACTAGTCAGCGCATATAGAGGGTCGGGCGAGATACATCTGGTAGTGTGTTAATTGGTACACTTTCATGGAAAATCTCTCTTTTCTCCCAAGCTCCGCGGAGGATGTCTTCTTTCACCTTGTAAAAATGTACCCTGCAGATTACATCACGTGGTTTATCTGGGTCACGGTTCCTTGGGCCTGCCAATCTGTGTACTCTGTCTAATTCAATCGCAGAGCCCAGTGATCTGTCTAGTATTTTGATACAAATCGTACAATAGGTCGTCGGGGACTGATTCAGGAATGTTTCGGATTTTAAGATTGTTGCGGCGTCCTCTATTTTCCAAATCATCTAGGTGGAGTGAAAAGTCCTTCATTTGAGTAGTATGAGTGTCCATGGTGGCTGAAAGAGTTTACACCGCAGAAGTTGAGGCGGAGTATTGTTGTTCAAAAGTGGTAAACCTGCCATTCAGAGATTGCACTGTGTCACGGACTGCAGCAAAAATAGCTGGTGTGCCCTGGCTGAGGGACGGTGAGTCAGTCACCTCTGGAGCAGGCGCAGGTACCTGTGGTGTGGTCTGATCTGCTGCCCCGGAGACCATCTGCTGTTCGCCATGCAGTCGAGGCCTGTTGTCTGCTTCCCCCATGCATGTCCTGTCTGCTGTCCCCAGGTGTGCCCTGGTCATCTCCTCCAGGTAAAGGTAGGCGCTGACTGTGAGGGAGGGTGGGACTCCACGCTGTGGCGCCGGAATGAAGGGCGCGGCTGAAGAGTGGAGCGGTAATGCTGAGGCCGCCATTATTGAGGCCTCTGGTCATGCCAGCTCCAACCTTCCAGAGCGTAGATACCAGCCTATGGACTGTTCAGGAGGGTCCATCAACTGACTTCTGGACCTCCTTCCCTTTGTTATGGCCCTGCGGGTGCTGTAAGTTCAGGTGTCCTGTTCTGAAGGTGGACCCGGAGCCCTGAGTATGTGCGTCTTCACTCCGCCGTGACGAAGCCACGCCCCCTGTTTTGGCCATCTTTACAAAATAACATTACTGTTGAAAATGGTTAAGATAGGTATGCAAAATTGTCATTTTTGTTTTCTTTTTATCCTCTCCCTATTGCAGCTGGGGAGAGTTTTGCATCACTGCACTTGCAATTCCGGGTTGGTAAATACACCATTTCTGGAATTGTCAGGTACACATGCAACATGATCTGGCAGCCCATTGTCATGCCCAGTCTGACCCAGGAGACATGGTTGCAGGCAGCAGGTGCTTATGTATGCATTGGGAACTCCTGGGCGCTACTGACATCGCAATTTGGTAGGCAAGTACTGGTAGATCAGGTGACTGTACCACCTCCAAGACCTCTTCTGGGTACCACAAATCAAGTCCCCTTCTTCACAGTATCGGATGGGGCCCTTCTGTTGATGACTAATCTTTTGCGCTCATACCCACGGAGGGGACCAGATGCCCAGCGGTGTGTCTTCAACCAGGCATGTCACTTAATGAAGTGCATCTTTGGGATTAGGGATAGCAAGTGGAGGGTCTTCACCTGTGCAATGCAGTTGGATGCCACTACTTCATTCGGTCATTGAAGCCGCCTGAGTACTGCACAACTATGTTAGGGAGTGTGACAGCCCTCAGTCTCCTCAGGTCTTCAAGCCATGTTTTCCAAACACAAGCATCTTTCTGATCCTTGGAGTCTACTCCACATCCTATAACTATTTATAATTTTGTTTAAATTATATTTATTAACAATAAATTAACAAACTATTTAACAAAATTTATCTGTGTTGGGTTTTTATTTTTTAATACATTTTAAAGATCATGTCATTATTGCATCTTTTTAAAAAAAAAAACTCCATGCATGCCCTTTCATATACTGGCTACACAAGGAATGTCGAGCAAAGCACAGGCATCCTTCACTCACTGCGCCTGCACCGAATAATGAACGGCACGGCGCAGGTGCGCGATGTAGACCGAGGACAGGGCCGGCAGGAGAAGAAGGCTGCCTGGCCCTGTCAATCAAGATCAAGGGGGCGTTTCTAAAGGTGGGCAAACAGAGCCTCTAGGAGCAGGGGTAATGCCCCCCCTGCTCCTAGAGGCTTATTAGCATAAAATAAAAGTTAAAATTACATAAAAACGGGAGCACTAATAAATAAAAGATATATATATTTAGAATCAGGTGACATTAGCATATCTGTCAGCCTGATTCATACCCAAAAAACTGCTGACAGAAACCCTTTAAGAACACCTTTATAAAGAACAGGAAAGAAGATTCTCACTTGCACATGTTCTTTCTTCACGGGAGAAGTTCTCCCATTCCTCTGGGAAGAGTGCTTCAGTAAACTCCTCCCTGATGTGTTCCTGCCACACTCTGTAGCTATACCCAGGAGCAAATTTGTCCCATAGAAGGGAACATAAATGGACCAATAAAATTAAAAAGTACAATATTCTATATATATACTATAGCAGGGGTCAGCAACCTCTGCCACTACAGCAGCTGTGAAACTACAACTCTCAGAATGCTCACCTCAATATGTGAGTTCTTAACATCCAAGCAAATATCCTTGCATGGAATGATAGTTTCACCACAGCTGGAAAGTCAGAGGTTGCTGACCCCAGTCCTATAGAATAAGTGTATGACCAAAATCACTGACTACAAACAATTATTATGATAAATTCCATGACACTAGTAAAGTATATCACTGAAAATATCATAATTCATTAAAAGGTAACAATCTAAGAGAATTAGGACCCAGTTACAATAAATTATGTCACAACCAATATGCAAAAATTAGGAACAAGAAACAATTATATAATGAAACAGATATTTGAAAGCAAATGAATGAAAAGGAGTTTCTTCATGCAGGCCATTCAGAGGCTGAATCAGAACATCATAGAGGGACAGATAGATAAATGAATGTGTCCTGTAGCTAAACAATCCTGAGACATTTTTATTGTATTATCAATGTTTTTAATGTAATGTTATGCTTCTCTTTCTCTGTTTTTTCTTGTAATGGACGTTTAAAGAACTCCCGCAAAAATTTTTATTCTCTGACCTGTTAGAAAGGTGCATGATATAATCTGTAGTGATTGTCATTTTCTTATCAGTGACTTTTTCTGTGAGTAAAAACCTCTCTTCTTATTGTAGTTGGGTCATGTGACCAACTCCCTGACCTCCAACTGACCCAGGACAGAAAGCCAGTCACTGCTCTATTCATTCCTATGAGACCTCACTTTCAGTCTCATAGGAATACATAGAGTATTAGACTTCCTGTCAACACATGTGTGAGTTGGTGGGTCTAATTGCTGGTCACATGACACAGATAAGAAACTTCAGGATGATATAAGTCAAAAATTCAGACACTGGTAAGAAAATGACATTCACTACAGATTATATCATGTACATTTCTAGCAGGACATGGAATAAAATTTTTGTCGGGAGTTCTTCTTTAAGCATTTCACCACACGTTATATGTATTATGCTGTGTGTGACAAACTTGAAACTATAACTAAACTAAATAGGGCTTTTAAAATGCCTAATTTCTATGGGAACAAATAACAGTTCTGTTTTATATGCCGGAAAAAAAAAAAGTCCTGTTGACAGGACTTTTTTTTTCCGTCTTACATAACGGAACCGTAATTTTTGCCCATAGAAATGTATTAGGATAGAGCCTCTTAAAGGGATCTGTTTTGCATTCCGTCCTTAAATTCAATTTTATTCCGTTATAACGGAAGAGCATAACGGAATTAGGAGCGCTGACGCGAACCCACCCTAACTCCCAAATAAAAGGGGCGTTGTTTAAGATTCCAATAAAAAAACATATTCTAGAATCACCCCAATGACCAATTAAGACTTGTGATTAAATAGATTGTGTAGTTCGGTACAATGACACAAAGTATGTGTCACCCAACATATAGAAAACACTCGGCCCTAATTTTTAAAACATATAATAGTGGCGTCATCACACAGATTGTAACATGGTCTCAACATTAAGTGTAACATAGTAACATAGTTTATAAGGCCAAAAAAAGACATCTGTCCATCCAGTTCGGCCTGTTATCCTACAAGTTGATCCAGAGGAAGGCAAAAAACCCCTGTGAGGTAAAAGCCAATTTTCCTCACTTTAGGGGAAAAAATTCCTTTACAACTCCAATCAGGCAATCAGAATAACTTCCTGGATCAACGACCCATCTCTAGCAACTATAACCTGTAGTATTATTACCCTCCAGAAATACATCCAGGCCCGTCTTGAACTCTTTTAGTGAACTTACCATCACCACCTCCTCAGGCAGAGAGTTCCATAGTCTCACTGCTCTTACCATAAAGAATCATCTTCTATGTTTGTGAACAATATTTCTTTCCTCCAGACGCAGAGGATGTCCCCTCGTCACAGTCCTGGGGATAAATAGATCATGGGAGAGATCTCTGTACTGACCCCTGATATATTTATACATAGTTATTAGATCTCCCCTCAGTCGTCTTTTTTCTAAAGTGAATAACCCTAATTTTGATAATCTATCTGGGTACTGTAGTCCACCCATTCCAGTTATTACTTTGGTTGCCCTCCTCTGAACCCTCTCCAGCTCTGCGATGTCTACCTTATTCACAGGAGCCCAGAACTGTACACAGTACTTCATGTGTGGTCTGACTAGTGATTTGTAAAGTGGCAGGACTATGTTCTCATCACGGGCATCTATGCCTCTTTTGATGCAACCCATTATCTTATTGGCCTTGGCAGCAGCTGTCTGACACTGGTTTCTACAGCTTAGTTTGTTGTTCACTAAAATTCCTAGGTCTTTTTCCATGTCAGTGTTACCCAGTATTTTACCATTTAGTATGTACTGGTGACTTGCATTATTCCTTCCTATGTGCATAACCTTACATTTGTCAGTGTTAAACCTCATCTGCCACTTCTCTGCCCAAGCCTCCAGTCTATCCAGATCCATCTGTAGCAGTGTACTGTCCTCTTCTGTGTTAATTACTTTACACAGTTTAGTGTCATCTGCAAAAATTGATATTTTACTGTGCAAGCCTTCTACAAGATCATTAATAAATATATTGAAGAGAATAGGGCCCAATACTGACCCCTGTGGTACCCCACTAGTGACAGTGATCCAATCTGAGTGTGTACCATTAATAACCACCCTCTGTTTTCTATCACTGAGCCAGTTACTTACCCACATACAGACATTTTCTCCGAGGCCAAGCATTCTCATTTTATATACCAACCTTTTATGCGGTACAGTGTCAAATGCTTTGGAGAAGTCCAGATATATACGACATCCATTGATTCGCCGCGGTCAAGTCTAGAACTTACCTCCTCATAGAAACTGATTAAATTAGTTTGACATGACCGATCCCTCATGAAGCCATGCTGATATGGCGTTATTTGCTTATTTTCATTGAGGTACTCCAAGATAGCATCTCTTAGAAAACCTTCAAACAGTTTACCCACGACAGATGTTAAACTTACCGGCCTATAGTTCTCAGGCTCTGTTATTGGACCCTTTTTGAATATTGGCACCACATTTGCTATGCGCCAATCCTGTGGAACACTCCCTGTCAGTATGGAGTCCTTAAATATGAGAAATAAGGGTCTGGCTATGACATTTACTTAATTCTCTTAGGATACGGGGGTGTATGCAATCCGGTCCTGGCGATTTGTCTATTTTAATCTTTTTAAGACGCCGCTGTACTTCTTCTTGGGTCAGACAGGGCACTTTTAAAGGGGAATTTACTTTTATATTTCCTCAGTGAATACAGTGGAGAAAAAAGATATTTAGTAGCTTTGCTTTCTCCTCATCGCTCTCTGCAACTCCCTCCTCATTACTCTGTAAGGGGCCGACACATTCAGGTTTATACTTTTTACCATTTACATAATTAAAGAACATTTAGGGTTAGTTTTACTCTCTTTGGCAATTAATCTCTCGGTCTTTAGTTTGGCTGCTTTTATTTGTCTTTTACATAATCCATTTTTTTCTTATAGTTTTTCAATGCTTTCTCGCTCCCCTCCTGTTTTAGTGATTTAAATGCTTTCTGTTTGTCATTTATTGCTTTCTTTACAGTTCTGTTTATCCACATCTGTTGTTCTGTCAGGTCTTTTGGTTAATACTAAGTCTAGTATGGCCGTCCCTCTAATCGGGTCCTGAACCAGTTGGGAAAGGTAATTGTCTTTGGTTATTTCCAAGAACCTATTTCCTTTATGAGATATACAGGTTTCAGTCTCCCAGTCTATATCTGGGTAGTTCAAGTCCCCCATAATAACGACCTCATTATGAATTGCCGCCTCGTCTATTTCCTTTAGAAGTAGATTTTCTGTGGACTCTGGTATATTAGGTGGTTTATAATAAAGTCCTATTAGTATTTTATTATTGTTTTTGCCTCCATGTATTTCTACCCATAGTGACTCCACATCTTCATGTCCCTCACTTATATCTTCCCGGAGTGTGGGCTTTAGAAAGGACTTTACATAAAGGCAGACCCCTCCCCCTCTCCGGTTTTGACGATCCTTTCTAAACAGACTGTAACCCTGTACGTTAACTGCCCAGTCATAGCTATCATCCAGCCATGTCTCAGTTATTCCCACTATGTCATAGTCCTCCTCACACATCACTAATTCCAGTTCACCAGTTTTATTAGTCAGGCTTCTGGCAGAGGTCTATGTATATTTTTACCCCACTTTTTAAATTACTATTACCTGTAAAGTGAATATCCGGGGTTTTTGGGTTACTTTGGTTGATGTTTTGCCCAGTCTTCTCCCTGCATTCCTCACTAACCCCAGCCCCCACTAACCCCCCACTGTTCCCTCCTATGACCCACTCTCTATCTACACTATCTACCCCCTTATTAGTATGACCCTCCCCCAGACCTTGTTTAAAATCTCCTCCAGCCGCCTAACCATTTTTTCCCCCAGGGCAGTTGCACCCTCCTCATTAAGGTGCAGCCTGTTGTAAGTGGTAGCTTACAATGCGGCATTATAATATCCAGTTCAGTCATAAGGTTAGACATAAACAGACTGAGCGGCTGTATACATATTAATAGAATACAACCACAGCTCACAAAGGAACCACTCACGCAATCCAAAGGAGTGGATTGTCAAGCAAAGTGTAAGACCACACGGGGGGCGGTGGTGCTGTATTCGAGTACTGCACAGACACGCTGCAGCGGGTTCCAATTATACTGATGTGACTGCGCTGTTCATTGGGTCTGGACTGATAATACTGCACGGACATTACAATATAGACTAACTAAATGGTGCAGTCTATCACATTTGAATGGAAGCTGAGCTGCAGGAACCTGGAATGGCCACTACACAGTGGATGGAGATTTCTCCTTCCTGCTCTGCCCACTGTGTTATTACTCGGCTGCTGAAGACAGCTGATTGGTGGACCCCCACCGATCTGATATTGATGACCTATTGTTAGGTCATCAATATCAAGAACCCATACAACACTTTTAAACCATTAAGAATCTCTGCCGTACATGTACAGTAGAAGTCTGCACTAAACACGGCACCCACTTAGAGGATAAGCAGGGCCATAGCTGCCGGGTGCCGGCTGTTATACACAGCAGACACCCAGAGGCATTTTCTGTGAACAGCAATAACGCCGATCATGGACATTTATTCACTCAGATGCTGAGGTCACTTTTGCCCACGGCATATGAGAGGTGGAATCCTGGGAACGCTGTGCTCTCGGGGCCCGAGCATCTCTGCTGCGCCAAGATCAGGGGAGCCGTTCAGTTGCTATGGCAGTCTTGGTCCTTCTGATGGCTCCGAGGCCTGCCTGTCGCAGGGCTCCAAAGGAATATAGTGAATCTCCCATAGGCTGCAGTGTTAAATCATTGGAGAACTGGGCCGACTTCTCTGTCGGCTACAGACTCTACAGTAGGGACGGGCTGCACCTTAATGGGGAGGGTGCAACTGCCCTGGGGGAAAAAATGGTTAGACGGCTGGAGGAGCTTTTAAACTAGGATCTGGGAGGAGGGTGGGGGGTAATACTAATAAGGGGGTAGATAGTGTCGATAGAGAGTGGGTCATAGTCGGGGAGAGTGGGGGGTTAGTGGGGGTTGGGATTAGTGAGGAATGTAGGGAGAATATTGGGCAAAACATCAACCAAAGTAACCCAAAACCCCCGGATATTCACTTCACAGGTAATAGTAATTTAAAAAGGGGGGTAAAAAATATACATAGACCTCTTAAGTGTATGTACACTAATGCCAGAAGCCTGACTAATAAAAGTGGTGAACTGGAATTAGTGATGTGTGAGGAGGACTATGACATAGTGGGAATAACTGAGACATGGCTGGATGATAGCTATGACGGGGCAGTTAACGTACAGGGTTACAGTCTTTTTAGAAAGGATCGCCAAAACCGGAGAGGGGGAGGGGTCTGCCTTTATGTAAAGTCCTGTCTAAAGCCCACACTGCGGGAAGATATAAGTGAGGGACATGAAGATGTGGAGTCACTGTGGGTAGAAATAAATGGAGCCAAAAACAATAATAAAATACTAATAGGAGTTTATTATAAACCCCCTAGTATACCAGAGCCCATAGAAAATCTACTTCTAAACGAAATAGACGAGGTGGCAAATCATAATGAGGTCGTTATTATGGGGGATTTCAACTACCCAGATATAGACTGGGAGACTGAAACCTGTATATCTCATAAAGGAAACAGGTTCTTGGAAATAACCAAAGACAATTACCTTTCCCAACTGGTTCAGGACCCGACTAGAGGGACGGCCATACTGGACTTATTAACCAATAGACCTGACAGAACAACAGATGTGCAGGTTGGGGGACACCTGGGAAATAGTGACCATAATATAATAACCTTCCAATTGTCATTCAAAAGAGCGTTTCTTCAGGGAGGAACAAAAATACCTAACTTCAAAAAAAGCTAAATTTATCCAACTAAGAGAGGCCATAGGCCTAACTAACTGGGACAAAGTCCTCAAAAATAAAAATACAGCCACAAAATGGGATATTTTTAAAAGCATCCTAATATCTAATTGTGAGAGGTACATACCTTATGGGAATAAAAGGTTAAGGAACAAGAAAAAACCAATGTGGATAAACAGAACTGTAAAGAAAGCAATAAATGACAAACAGAAAGCATTTAAATCACTAAAACAGGAGGGGAGCGAGGAAGCATTGAAAAACTACAAGGAAAAAAATAGAATATGTAAAAGACAAATAAAAACAGCCAAACTAGAGACCGAGAGATTAATCGCCAAAGAAAGTAAAACTAACCCTAAAATGTTCTTTAATTATATAAATGGTAAAAAGTATAAACCTGAAGGTGTTGGCCCCTTACAGAGTAATGAGGGGGGAGTTGCAGAGAGCGATGAGAAGAAAGCAAAGCTACTAAATATCTTTTTCTCCACTGTATTCACTGAGGAAAATAAACTGTCAGATGAAATGCAGAATATAAAAGTAAATTCCTCATTAAAAGTGCCCTGTCTGACCCAGGAAGAAGTAGAGCTGCGTCTTAAAAAGATTAAAATAGACAAATCGCCAGGACCGGATGGCATACACCCCCATATCCTAAGAGAATTAAGTAATGTCATCGCCAGACCCTTATTTCTGATATTTAAGGACTCTATACTGACAGGGAGTGTTCCACAGGATTGGCGCATAGCAAATGTGGTGTCAATATTCAAAAAGGGTCCAAAAACAGAGCCCGGGAACTATAGGCCGGTAAGTTTAACATCTGTCGTGGGTAAACTGTTTGAGGGTTTTCTAACAGATGCTATCTTGGAGTACCTCAATGAAAATAAGCAAATTACTCCATATCAGCATGGATTCATGAGGGATCGGTCATGTCAAACCAATTTAATCAGTTTCTATGAGGAGGTAAGTTCTAGACTAGACCGCAGCGAATCAATGGATGTCGTATATCTGGACTTCTCCAAAGCATTTGACACTGTACCACATAAAAGGTTAGTATATAAGATGAGAATGCTTGACCTGGGAGAAAATGTCTGTATGTGGGTAAGTAACTGGCTCAGTGATAGAAAACAGAGGGTGGTTATTAATGGTACATACTCAGATTGGGTCACTGTAACTAGTGGGGTACCACAGGGGTCAGTATTGGGCCCTATTCTCTTCAATATATTTATTAATGATCTTGTAGAAGGCTTGCATAGTAAAATATCAATTTTTGCAGATGACACTAAACTGTGTAAAGTAATTAACACAGAAGAGGACAGTGCACTGCTACAGATGGATCTGGATAGACTGGAGGCTTGGGCAGAGAAGTGGCAGATGAGGTTTAACACTGACAAATGTAAAGTTATGCATATGGGAAGGAATAATGCAAGTCACCAGTACATACTAAATGGTAAAATATTGGGTAACTCTGACATAGAAAAGGACCTAGGAATTTTAGTGAACAGAAATCTAAGCTGCAGAAACCAGTGTCAGACAGCTGCTGCCAAGGCCAATAAGATAATGGGCTGCATCAAAAGAGGCATAGATGCCCGTGATGAGAACATAGTCCTGCCACTTTACAAATCACTAGTCAGACCACACATGGAGTACTGTGTACAGTTCTGGGCTCCTGTGAACAAGGCAGACATAGCAGAGCTGGAGAGGGTTCAGAGGAGGGCAACTAAAGTAATAACTGGAATCGGTGGACTACAGTACCCAGAAAGATTATCAAAATTAGGCTTATTCACTTTAGAAAAAAGACGACTGAGGGGAGATCTAATAACTATGTATAAATATATCAGAGGTCAGTACAGAGATCTCTCCCACGATCTATTTATCCCCAGGACTGTGACGAGGGGCCATCCTCTGCGTCTGGAGGAAAGAAGGTTTGTACACAAACATAGAAGAGGATTCTTTACGGTAAGAGCAGTGAGACTATGGAACTCTCTGCCTGAGGAGGTGGTGATGGTAAGTTCACTAAAAGAGTTCAAGAGGGGCCTGGATGTATTTTTGGAGGGTAATAATATTACAGGTTATAGTTACTAGAGAGGGGTCGTTGATCCAGGGAGTAATTCTGATTCCCTGACTGGAGTCGGGAAGGAATTTTTTTCCCTAAAGTGGGGAAAACTGGCTTCTACCTCACAGGGTTTTTTTTGCCTTCCTCTGGATCAACTTGTAGGAAAACAGGCCGAACTGGATGGACAGATGTCTTTTTTCGGCCTTATAAACTGTTACTATGTTACTAGTCTATGAGTGAAGCGACCAATTAATCGTATGTTTAAAGAGGACTCGTCACCTCTCCTGAAATGTCTGTTTTACTAAATAATTGTATTCCATATGAAATGACAATACTGAAACATTAGTTCTTATGACTATGTTGTGCCATTCTTCTATTCTTGGCTCGAAGTTTATGGATAAAGGTACAGATGGGAATTACCAGTTGGGGGTGTGTCTCTGCACTGTCTAGCATTAAACACAGTGGCAGACTGTGACTGGGACACACCCCTGTTAACACTCATCTGTACCTTTATCCATAAACTTCTAGCAGGAATAGAGAAGAGGGGCACAACATAATCATAAAAAAAAACATTCTCCGGAATTATTACATTGGGGATGCAAGTAGCTACTAGAACAGACATGTCAGGAGAGGTGACAGATGCTCTTTAAAGAGGACCTGTAACCTCTCCTGACATGCCTGTTTTAGTAACTACTTGCATTATCCATGCAATAACAATTCTGAAGCATCTATTCTTATGACTCAATGTTGTACCGTTTCTTTATTATTTCTACTAGAAGTTTATACATGAATTTCCAGCAGTCTGCAGTAAGGGTACAGCCACATGGTCAGGTTTCCTGATGCAGTTTTAGAAGCCAAAACCAGGAATGAATTAAAAAAAGAGGAGTAGTAGTATATGTCCTGTATATTTAACCTGACCATGAGGCCGTTACCTAAGGGTACAGATGGGTGTTACCAGTTGGGGGTGTGTAGCTGCAAAGTCTGCCATTGTCAGTGCTGCCAGTGTCAGACTGTGCACCCCCAAATGGTAACATCCATCTGTACCCTTACTGCAGACTGCTGGAAATCCATGTATAACCTTCTAGGAGGTATGGTAAATATATGAGTCATAAGAGTAATTGTTATTACATGGGGAATGCAAGTATTTGCTAAAACAGGCATGTCAGGAAAGGTGACAGGTCCTCTTTATGTCCGCTAGTGGTTTTAAATTAAGAGAAAAAAAATATTTAAAAAAAAAAAAGTCTTTAAATCATAATGCCCTCAGGTACTAGTTTAAACATTATGGGGGTCATTTACAAACAGATATTCGCCACTTTTGTGGCATATATCTGGCACAGATTGTGGTGCTCGTCATGTTCCGGTAGAATCTGCGACTTCTTCTCTGCTCACACCAGGTCTAAAAAAAGAGGGAAGGCGGGGAAGAGGACGGGCTTGTATCATTTCTATACCTGGTTTAGGCATAGAAAATGGTCTAAATGTAATAAGCAAGGAAGCTGTCTTACATTTAGAATCGCCGGTGGATACAACAAAATTAAGTAGAGGCCGGCGATCCCCCGCTAGCGCAGGGGCTTATTAAGTGACCCTATACTCTCACCTTATTCAGAAAAAAATTACTAAATGCTCTGCCTATATGCCTAGTCTCTCTTCTAGGTCTTTTACCTAAAGCAGAATGATCACATTATCTAATATACAGGGTGGGCCATTTATATGGATACACCTAAATAAAATGAGAATGGTTGGTGATATTAACTTCCTGTTTGTGGCACATTAGTATATGGGAGAGGGAAACATTTCAAGATGGGTGGTGACCATTTTGAAGTCGGCCATTTTGGATCCAACTTTAGTTTTTTCAATGGGAAGAGGGTCATGTGACACATCAAACTTATTGAGAATTTCACAAGAAAAACAATGGTGTGCTTGGTTTTAACGTAACTTTATTCTTTCATGAGTTATTTACAAGTTTCTGACCACTTATAAAATGTGTTCAAAGTGCTGCCCATTGTGTTGGATTGTCAATGCAACCCTCTTCTCCCACTCTTCACACACTGATAGCAACACCGCAGAAGAAATGCTAGCACAGGCTTCCAGTATCCGTAGTTTCAGGTGCTGCACATCTCGTATCTTCACAGCATAGAAGATTGCCTTCAGATGACGTAATTGCCTTCAGATGACCCCAAAGATAAAAGTCTAAGGGGGTCAGATCGGGAGACCTTGGGGGCCATTCAACTGCTACATGATGTGTTTCCCTCTTTATGCACTGAAGCTGGCACGTTCCCTAAGTTTTTTCCACCAAGATGGTGCACCACCACATTATGGAGGTCCGGTCCGAGCATTCCTAGATAACCAGTTTCCTGGAAAATGGATTGGTTGTCGTGGGCCAGTTGAATGGCCCCCAAGGTCTCCCGATCTGACGTTAAAACCAAGCACACCATTGTTTTTCTTGTGAAATTCTCAATAAGTTTGATGTGTCACATGACCCTCTTCCCATTGAAAAAACTAAAGTTACATCCAAAATGGCAGACTTCAAAATGGCCGCCATGGTCACCACCCATCTTGAAAAGCTTCCCCCCTCCCATATACTAATGTGCCACAATCAAGAAGTTAATATCACCAACCTTTCCTATTTTATTTAGGTGTATCCATATAAATGGCCCACCCTGTATAAAGTTTAGTGTATGTATGTGTGTATGTTTGCTAAAGGAATCCACACCGTCGCAGCTACAATCACGAAATTTGGCACACAGGTACATCAGGTGTCAGGGACGGTTTTACAACGGGTCTCAGCTCTCCAGGATGTACCGTTCCTGAGATATTCCCAAAAAATGCATTAGCCAATAGAAGCCTGGTCACATGACCCTTATCAGCTAATAGAAGCTCGAAGGCCCTTAGCCTCCACATACAGACAGTTTCACACCAGGTTTCCATAACAATCCAGCCAGTTTTCTTCACTGCTGTAGGTCTGCTTTAAAGGGGCAGAGCGCTGTGGAGGACGCTGTTTAAGAGGTATTCCGGTTACCATAAATATACCTTATGTTTTAGACTAATTCATCATCAATCATTACCTAATATAACGTAAATGTCACATATTTACTGTTCAGTAGTAGGAAAAGATGTTTTCTTCCACTGCTACCCACTGTGTTTCCTCATAAATTACCATGGCATGGACCTGTAATTCAGGCCACGCTCAAAAGAAGAACTTAAAAGCCCCGCCCCCAGGTTCCACTAAGCCACGCCCCCGGATCCAGTAAGGCACGCCCCCCTCTCACTCCGCAGCCGACAGGGATTGCAAAAATGAAGGTAAAAATCAACTTCTGTCAGCTGCAGGGGTGAGAGGGAGGGTGACTTTCTCCCTGCAGCTCATGCTCAGACTGCACAGTGCTGCTGTCTGAGAGTAAGCTGTTCAAAAGGACATCCCTGTGTCCATCCAGACCCTGCGCAGGACGAAGGACACGGAGTCTGAAAGCCGGACTGTCCAGCCTAATAATGGACTTCCGGCCACCCTAGGGACAGGCTGCTGTGGAGGTCACAGTTAGGGCCCGTTCACACAACCGTAGCAGACAAGAATAGGCATTTTGAATGGAGTGCAGGGCCGTGTGTTCTGCATATTGCGGACTACACACAGGTCGGATCCGCAATACCACAGCCGTCTAAACGGCCCCTTAAAGGGGAGAGTGCTGTGGATGTAACTGTTAAGGGGGCAGGCTGCTGTGGCGGTCACTGTTAAGGGAGGAGGGGACTGTGGAGGCCACTATTAAAGGGGCAGCGGTTAACTGTGAGGTCACTTAAGGGAGCGAGGGAACTGTGACAGTCACTGTTAAAGGGGTGTCTGTCAAGGGGGCCAGGAATGGTGGAGGTCAGTTAAGGGGACTGTAACCTATGGTCAGTGTTAAGGGGTGGGGGCAGCAGCCAATATCAGGGGGGATAAGCCTGAAAAGGGAAAAGCAGCAGAGGCGGTGTGGTCACCAGGAGAGGTGCGGGGACCTGGGTAAGTATATTCACTCTGAGAGGCCCGGCACATGGGGGGGCTGTTTGTGATATTAGATAATCCATTTACACTAATTAGTAACCTGTAGCAGTAATCAGTTTCAAAGCAGCAGGCAGACCGTCAGTATCACGTCAGTCAGTAGCACCCCACCCACTTCATTAATGGAAGTGGGCGGAGCATGACTGATTCACGCAACCCCGCCTGCTGCTTTGACAGTGAATACTGCTACAGGTTACTGATTAGTTTAACAAAGCAGCCCCCCCTACTTGGGGCTGAACTCAATACACTTTACATGTTACGGCTGCTCTGACCGGGCCCGGCTTAATGAAGTACAGCGACTGTACTGCACCCCGCCGCCAGAGCTGCAGCCCACCCTGCGGTGGAGCTTCTGATAGCAGCCCTGTCTAAAATATGTGTAACTGATACATCGTAAGCTGCTATGCCTATGCAGCACAGCCTACGATGTACCGGCCATGTAAGATTGCCCTATTTGCTTTACAAGATACACTGCCATTTTTCCAGGAAAAAAAAAGTGTGTCTTATAAAGAGGAAAAAACTGTATCTCTGGATAGTGTGGGTATATTATTGAATATACATAATTAGATTTATTTTTTTCCTTCTTGTTCTTCTATTTCCTTTTTAATAGCTCATCCTCATAGTAAGGCCCCATTCACACGTCCATATAATGTGTCCGCATCCTTTCCGCAATTGCGGACAATTATGTGGATAGGATGTGGATCCATTCATTTCAATGGGTCCCGAAAAAACGCGGACAGTACACCGTGTGGTGTCCGTATCCGTGTGTCTGTTCCGACTGTCCGCATAAAGAAATCCTCCTGTCCTAATTTTCTCCCGAATTGCGTTCCGTAGCACAATGAAAGTCTATGGATCCACAAAAAATGCCGAAGACATGCGGAAAGGCGGATCCCCAAAAAACGGATGACATATGGATACATCCTTTCCGTTTTTTACGGAAAAACGGAACGGATGTCCTGGAAAAACAACGGATCCGCAAAAAACTGACAGTTTTCCACGATGTATGTTATACGGACGTGTGAATGGGGCCTAAGGCTACTTTCACACTAGCGTTTTTGCTGGATCCGGCAGGGTTCAGCAAAATGCTTCCGTTACTGATAAGGGCTTGTTCACACGTCAGTTATTTGATCAGTTATTGTGAGCCAAAACCAGAAGTGGAGGCTACATAGAGAACAGGTGTAATGAAAAGATCTGCACCTGTTCTGTGTTTATGACCCGCTCCTGGTTTTGGCTCACAATAACTGATGGAAATAACTGAAGTATGAACAAGCCCTAATACAACCATCTGCATCCGTTATGAATGAATCTGGTTGTATTATCTTTAACATTGCCAAGACAGATCCGTCATGAACTCCACTGAAAGTCAATGGAGGACGGATCTGATTTCTATTGTGTCAGAGAAAACGGATCCGTCCCCATTGACTTGCATTAGGGTCATGAGGGATCCGTCTTGCTCTGCATTCCCAGGACGGAAGGCAAACTACAACATGTTGCGATTTGCTCTCCTGTCTGGAAACACAACTAAATGGAACGGAATGCATTTTGGAGCACTCCGTTCTGTTCAGTTCTGTCCCCATTGACAACGAATGGGGACAAAACTGAAGCATTTTTTCCAGTATTGAGCCCCTATGACGGAACTCAATACCAGAAAACAATAACGCTAGTGTGAAAGTAGCCTAAAACGGTTACGATGTTGCTCAATACATGTTATTACACTGCCATTTACTGTTGTTATCAGTATAGCACTCGTGAAAGACCAATATCTGCTTTCTTGTGCTGAAATGTATTTTTGCGGTTAGATCACTATTCTGTATAGTATACTTAAAGGGGTTATCCCATCTTGTGAAGTAGCACTGATCAGATTCCATATATCACGACATTTAACTTACCCAATATATGTAATTATCAATTTCTCCTACTTTCCACTATATTTGTTATCTTTCCTGAGTTGTGTTTACCCATAGTTGTCATTGGTTACGCTTGCGCGGTGTCATAAAGGCACAAAGTGCACACATGTATGTCTGGGATGTGTCTGCAATCTTCTCTGGGGCAGTGCTATTAGTTATATTGGTGAAAAACAGGTGAAAGACTCCCTTTAATCATGAGGCATGTTTCATAATTTGATGTTTGGTCTCGGTATGTTCCGTTTTATTCAATAACCCCTTCCTGACCTGGCGATTTTCCGTTTTCTCCTTTTTTGTTCTTTAGTCCCTGCCTTCCCAGACATAACTTTTTTATTTTTCCTTTCACATAGCCGTATGAGGGCTCGTTTTTTGCGATTCAAGTTGTACTTTCTAATGCCACCATTTAATATTGCATATTATGTAGTGGGAAACTGGAAAACAAATCCAAATAGGGTGGAATTTTTTAAAAAAAGTGCAATTCAGCCACAGTTATATGTGTTTTGTTCTTATGGCGTTACATGTGTGGTAAAACTGACCTTTTACCTTCATTCTCAGGGTCAGTATGATTAAAAAAATTACCACATTTATATAGTTCTTCTTGAGTTTCGTGTACTGTACTGTTTCGTGTAATAACTTTTGAAAATATTTTCTTGGTACCATAACTTTTTTTTTTTATAGTTCGGTCTACAGAGATGTGCGAGGGCTCATTTTTTTGTGGGACGATCCATAGCTTTTATTTATATCATTCTGGGGTGTTTATGACTTTTTGATCACTTTTTATTAAATTTTTTGAAGCTATGAAAAAGGCGAATCCTACGTTTATTTTTTTTTATTACCATATTTTTCGGACTATAAGACACACTTTTTGCCTCCAAAAGTGGGGAAAAGCAGCAGTGCGTCTTATAGTCCGGATGCTAATCACTGCCTCCACAATGGAGTGGTGAGGGAAGAGCTGCGCTGGCTCTACTCACCCTCCGTGGTCTTCTTCCAGGACCCACTCTGTGTACAGTGTCAGGACGTAGTGCACGTAGGCATGCACGAAGATCTGGAGGCATGCAATGACAGGTCACAGTGCAACGCAGGCTGGAAGACGACCAAGGAGGGTGAGTGGATCTACAGAGTGGCAGCGCCATCCAGAGTAGGAGCGGTAAGCTTATTTATTTTATCTGATCTGAGATCTGATGGGGATCCTCTCTGAGGCTGATAGAGGGGTATGATCTGAGGTTTGATGGGGATCTAAGCTGAGGCTGAGGGAAGTTAGAGGGTCTGATCTGAGGTGTGATGAAAAATATACATTTTTTTTCTAATTTTCCTCCTCTAAATCCTAGGTGTGTCTTATAATCCAAGTCCGTTTATTTTAATTTTGGGGATCAATATATTCCAATGCAGTGCTGCCAAGTGCAGGCCTGAACTGGAATATACCAGTAATAAGCCTAATTCAGGCTCTGGCCTTTTACTTCAATGAAATGCCCTCCCGCATCCCAGCCAGGGGAAGGCGTTCCTGCCCAGAAAGCACACGCTTCCCGGTTTATTGCCATTCAGATGCTGTGGTCACATTTGAACACAGCACATGAGGCATTTAATGTCCATGATCAGCATTACCTTATTTTTTTAAAATAATAAAAAAAAAAAAAAAAAAAAAGACCATTGTCATGTCCCAAAATGACCATACTATTAAAATATAAAGGTATTCATCCCATACGGTGAAAGGGCGATCGGACGGCACTTAGTGGGCGAGATTTCCGTGCGGGTGCAATGCGTGATGCGAACGCATTGCACCCGCACTGAATCCTGACTCATTCATTTCAATGGGTCTTTTCACATGAGCGATGTTTTTCACGCATAAGTTCGCCTTTGCGTAAAAATCGCAGCATGTTCTATATTCTGCGGTTTACACGCAGCCCTGGCCCCATTGAAGTGAATGGGTCTGTGTGAATCACGCATTGCATGCGCATGCAAGTGCGGATACAATGCGTGATTCACTGATGGTTGCTAAGAGATGTTGTTTGTAAACATTCAGTTTTTTATCACATGTGTGCGAAATGCATCCATACGCATCGCAAATGGAAAATCGGAAAAAAAATGAACAAACGTACGCAATCGAAGTTAAAACTGACTGCGATTGCGTGCGGATTGGTGCGAGTTTTCCGAAACGCACCCTGAACGCATCTGGACTGAATCCATATCATTCGTGTAAAAGGGGCCTAAAGGGAAAAAAAACAAAATGGCCTATTCAACGTTTTAACTATCTTTACTTGCGGGGTACCCTCTGCTAATGTTTCCATCCTTGTTCTTTTTTTTTTCAAAATACCCCTCGCATGCCCCTTTGCAGTTTTCACACCCAGCATGTTACTGAGCATCAGTATAGGGAGGAGGAGGAGACGCCAGGGTTTCTCAGGGGGCGTTTCCTCCCTGGCCATGCCACGGTCCAAATACTGCAGAGCACGTCACATCCAGGAAGAAGGTGAGCTGTTTTTTTTCTCTCTGGCTGTGATACGCTCCCCGCGGCACAGCCAGGGACAAGGAGACTCCCACTGAGAAACCCTGGTGTTTACTCCTCCGTGAACTGATGCTAAATATTAACATACTGGGCGTGAAAACTTAAGGGCGGCATGCATGGGATATTTGAAAAAAAGAACCAGGATGGCAACATGAGCGGACAGTACCCCACAAGCAAAGGTACTTAAAGGAGTATTCCAGTAAAGTAACTAAATTTTTAAAAAATTGCATTAAGGCTGCAAGCTGTGACCCAACCAGAACCTATACATATAACCAATATCCATTTGTCTAGCTCCTGTGTGAGCCTGAAACACACAGAGTATCATGGCGCCTGATCTTCCCTCACAAAACTTCAAAGACTACAATCCCTAGCTTTCCTGCTGAGTATTGTTTATTGATTGGCTGCCTGATATTCCAGTCCAGTCACGCCCCCTCTACTCAGTAATCAGCAGCACACTAACACTCCCTTTGTTTCACAAGACATTTAGCTAGAGCATTGATAGCAACACACTGAGCATGCTCGACCTAACAAAGGCTCAGAAATAGAGGTCGATGCCATGGTAACTTATGAGGAAACAGAGGAAGAAAACTACTTTTATAACTACTGAATGGTAAATATATGAAATTTACATTATATTAGGTAATTATTGATGATGAATTAGTCAAAAACATAAGTTATATTTATGGTAACCGGAATACCCCTTTAATTAAACAAAAATTCCATGAAAGGTCCTCTTTAAAGGGTTGTCCACTTTCTGACTATTGCAGACCACTGTATATGTAAGATGACTACATGGCACTTACTGATATAGCCTTTGTTGATTTTCGGTGTCTTTTGCTATATTTTCCAAAGATATACCCAGCAATGCTGTGTAACAGAAAAGGACCACTTCTTTTTCGGCGCTGCTAGGCAGTAAAAGACTGGAACATTGCCCGTAGGTTGAAGCGGGTAGCTTTATTCACTAGTTGTCTACGCGTTTCGAGGGTAGAAAATCCCTCTTCCTCAGGACAATAGAATATACAAAGACACTCACTTTTAAAAACAAGGGGTGGTTTTTGGCGCGCAGGCCGAGGTGTGTGGGAGGAGGTTCCTGCTGTGAATGACACCTAGAGCGGGAGCTGAAGTTGTCTATGAAGCACAACTGGGCATATGTCTCTTGAAAAGCAAGTGTTGATAGTATGAATGGATACAACAGTAACTTGTTTTAATCAGTCTAGTGAAAATAAAGAGGGATAGTAACTCTCAGTTACTGGTGTAGCGCGTGTCTCGCATTGTGGGAGAGCGCTCCGCTGTGATCGTAGCTTGACTCATTCATGTATTTCCTATAGAGGTCTAGAATATGTGCTGGATACAATTTGTGAGGAATAAATCTCATGGTAACAATGAGGATGGTATTAATAGGATATAATACGCTCCCACTTAGTGGGAGCGTATAAGGAGTTCTAACCTGCGATCTAAATGTCACATCGCACTTACAGATGTGACATTTAGATCGCAGGTTAGAACTCCTTATACGCTCCCACTAAGTGCCGTCCGATCCAACCCCGACATTACATTACCGCTCTGAATCCAGAGCGTCCTGTTCCCAAGTATGGTGACAAGCACTACATAAATATCCTATTAATATCATCCTCATTGTTACCATGAGATTTATTCCTCACAAATTGTATCCAGCATATATTCTAGGCCTCTATAGGAAATACATGAATGAGTCAAGCTACGATCACAGTGGAGCGCTCTCCCACAATGCGAGACACACGCTACACCAGTAATGCCTCATTCACGTCTGTGATTTCCATTAGTGATTTTTGAGCCAAAACTAGGTGCAGCTCTAGACACAGAACAGGTGCAGATCTTTCCCTTATACCTTATATCTGTGGAGGATCCACTCCTGGTTTTGGCTCACAATCACTGATGGAAATAACTGACCAAACACTGACGTGTGAATGAGGCTTAACAGAGTTACTTTCCCTCTTTATTTTCACTAGACTGATTAAAACAAGTTACTGTTGTATCCATTCATACTATCAACACTTGCTTTTCAAGAGACACATCCCCAGTTGTGCTTGATAGACAACTTCAGCTCCTCCCACACACCTCCTTAGCCACCCCGTTTTTAAAAGTGAGTGTCTTTGTATATTCTATTAACTATTGTCCTGAGGAAGAGGGATTTTCTACTCTCGAAACGCGTAGACAACTGACTAGTGAATAAAGCTACCTGCTTTAACCCACGGGCAATGTTCCAGTCTTTTACTGCCTAGCAGCGCTGAAAAAGAAGCGGTCCTTTTCTGCTACACAGCATCGCTGGGTATATCTTTGGAAATTACAGTCTGTATATACCTCCACCCAGAGGGAATACAGGGAAACCATGGCTGCAGCTGGCACCAACACCGTATGCTGGTCGGGCGTCAAATAACCAGCAGGGCGCAATTTTACCACTATAATTGCATCCTGACAATCTGACACCGCACATGCAGCACTGCCTCCTTCTCTTTTTCTCCTATATATTTTATAAGCTATGCCTTCTTGTTAAGCCAAATCTTCTGTGCGGTCTGCATAGTGGTCCTGTTGGTAAGATGGCTGCTGATGGAGGGTCATGTGACAAGACACATCACTCAGCCTTCTCCATTTTAACACAATGGAGGAGCCATCACATGGAGATTTGCCTGGTCACATGATTCTCCACCAGCAGCCATTTTATAGACAATTCCTCAACACAATTTATTTTATTTTACAAATTTGAACCTCATGTCTGGAACATACTTGTTATTCCTCTAGCCCCTTCCTTTCTTTTCAAGCTTCGTTCACATTCCCAGGAGCCTTTTCTGTGATCCTACCCCCATTTTCTTTTTACGTATTCTTGCTCCATGTTCCTCCATCTTTACAGACTGGCTATTACCTGATTACTGATGTCTCCAGTTCAGCTACCATTGTTTAATATATTGCAGGAAAAGAACGAGCAAATAAGATTAGTCTGAAGGAACGCTGTACCGAAAGGGCGAACCTACCGCACTGCATCGTCCTGACGTACATACAACAGTCATATTTAACCATATATACACAGCCCTAACGCCATGTTAGGTATTCCTCGTACCAAGCCGGTGAGACTCATTCGGCTGTTGAATATAGCGTGTTGTACGTTTAAAAGCACAACACCTGATACTGGACGCCATGAGCAGACATTAAAACAGGGCGGCAAATGCACTACCCCTTCTTCTTCCCCCCTCCTCTGCGCGCCTTTTTTACCCCCGTCTCTCATTCACTCGGCCACGCTAAATTCTGCGCGCTCCTGACTCCTCCTATTTCCCTACGAGACGGACCCACCCACGTGTCAAAGCTCAACCAATCAGGTACAACGCCTAGCGCGATCCGGATTTGACCGGTCGGACTCCGGACCGGGTATAAAAACAGAGAGCGGCGCTGGGATTCGTTTCATTCGCTGGAAGATACGTCTGTACGTTGTTTGTTGCGCGTGTAAACGGTCAGGACCTTGACAATGCCCAAAAGAAAGGTGAGGATAATGCGTCATAGCTCTTCTGTTACTGCATAGCGAAGGTAGGAGCGATAGCAAACTGCTTAGGAAAACGACTGCCACCATAATGGCGGAGGCACGAGACGTACCTCTCGTAGACGAGTGAACGCTGGCAGATATAGGCTGATTGTTACACGGCGGGATATACAGTTCGCCCTATCACTTACAGCATTGTGAAAGGCAGCCGGGCGTTAAATAAGCATATGTTTAAACTGTAAAGCGCGGGAAGTACGAGGAGGGGCGGGGCTTCCGCCAAAACAACGGCGCGAACCTGCAAGAAGGGAGGAGTCGCAAACGGCTTTTAGTTATGGTGGTGACAGGAAAATCTCAGCCAGAGCGTTGCTCGCCATGCTTTCAGCGCGCTTATTTTATTGTGTTGCACGGGGTCATATTACCATAGTTATCAATGGTAGAAACTGCCTCACGAGCTACAGTAAGTGGCGGGAGCAGCCTGTTGCAGATATGTTGACGCTTCAGGATTGTTAAAAACTTGTGTTTCTCGCTCATCGGGGTGACTGTGTAGAGAATACGTGTGGTGTGCTGCCTGCAGGACATGACTTCGTGTTGCCATATTGAGAAATTCCAGAATGGCTGCATGGCGTGTCCTCATTGGAGGGACGCCTGTAGTCTGGGTTTTACTCGGTCCTCCTGGCACTGAGGTAAATAATGCGTATTTGGTATACTGCTTATCCATACTTGCCAGTGGGAAGGGCAAAGGGTTCTTGGTTGGCAGAAGTGGCATAATGCAATAAATAAGAGGTGGTTCCCAGCTTACTTCTCCCCCTCCTAAGGAGTATGTGTAAGTAAAAAAAAAAATAAAAAAAATCTGTATTACTATATTTACATAGACTCCTGAGTGGTGCTTTGGCTTGTGGACCCTTTGCTGTACCTCCAGTGGCTTACTGTATGGTGTCTCTACTTAAAATAAGTGTGTGATTCATACTTCAGTAGGTATTTTTCTGGAGGGTTTCAGTGTAGTTTGCTCTATATTGATTCAGTACTCTGAAATACTACCCAGACTAGCCTGGATTGGGCTGCCATAATTGCACTAGTCCATTGCTAGTAACCATTTAAGGTGGGTAGGTCAGATGTAATATCAGTTGATGTGGTTCACCTTAGGATTTAGCTGTATGGGCTTTAGTTAGTATTGGATGTATGGTACGGCAGCCTTAAAGTACTGTTACTTGGGGATGCGGGTATTGCACGGAGACTGCCACTAATTACCAGGTTGCACCTTTGTTTCAAGTAGCAAGTTCTTCTTTGCCCTAGCAGTTACTGTAGTGTGGTACCTGTGCCTCCAGTTATGTGTAATGGTGGCTGTATTCTGCTCTGTAAATTGCACTCCAGTGTGACTGTTCAGCGCTTTAGCTAGGACTTGCCCATACACACGTGCAGTTTGGTCCAATTAACTTGCCATTTGTGTGTCAAAGTAAATGTAAAATTCTGCTCACCAGCTTATGTATTCCACCTTTCAGGCTGAAGGAGACTCCAAAGTGGAGAAGAGTAAAGCTAAAGAAGAGGTGAGATGTACTGGTTGACTGTTCTGATGGTGTTCATGTCCATCCTTCTAAAATAGGATTTCTAATTTATTCTTTCTTCTCTTTAGCCCCAGAGAAGATCTGCCCGTTTGTCTGCTGTAAGTATGGCTTCTGTTCATGTATTAAAACAACTGCATGGTAACATTTTAGTATGTTCCTTACAGTTATATTCTCTTTCAGAAACCTGCTCCCCCAAAGCCAGAGCCAAAACCCAAAAAAGCAGCTGCTCCAAAGGCAAGTAGTCAATGTAACTTGAATTCAACATATATTTCTTAGAAACAGGCATACCTGCTGTTTGTGGTTTTCTCATGCCACCTATATTTCTCAGTCAGCAGGTGACCAGTGGTGAGGTAGTTTTCCATTGATTAGTAAATTAGTGAGTGCTTTCATTTTTTCCATTTTACAGAGGACCTGTAGCTTTTTTTTTTTTTTTTTTATACTGCTTCCTGTGCCATGGCATTTCTGGCGCATCCAATTTCTTGACTGGTATACATTATTCCTGCTAGAAGTTGAGTGAATTGCAAACAGTTTGCCATAAATGTCCAGATTGGTGTTTTTGTTTTTTTTTTGGGCGGTGGGCTGCAGTCAGTCACAGGGATTTAATAATGCCAGTGTGCAGGCAGGAACCACAACTGGTTCTCCTATCTTGACCATCGCAAACTGTAAATAACTTCTAGTAGGAATAATGATGGCTTATTAGTCATGAGAATAGCTGTTCCATGGTTAGAAGGGGATGAAAGTAGCTTTTGCAACAGGCATTTCTGGAGAGAAGTAGTCTTTAATGGAAAAGTGCCCTTAATGTGGACAATGAGATTGATTGGACAAGAATAGGACATTACTCAAAATTTTTGTGGGGCAACAGATGCGGACAAAACACGGAGTGCTGTCCACATCTTTTGCGGCCCCGTTGAAGTGAATGGATCCGCACCCAAGCCGCAAGATATGCGGCTTGGATGCGGAACCAAACCACGGCTGTGTGAACGAGCACTAAGTCTACGTCCATCTGCCTTAGGGCATTCCAGTACTCTGACAGAGGAGCAGAATATGCATCTGTATTCTGTCAAAGCTAACCCCCGTAGTGAATGGGTATCTGATGCATGCTGGGAGAGTACCAGAATGGCCTAACAGTTTGGATGAAGCCTAAACTGGTTTAATGCTATATCAGTTTTGGTTTGTGAAACCATTTTGTGTGGGAGCAAAATATGCATAACATTGGCATGCTCTACTTAATTTGTAGAAGGCTGACAAAGCTCCCAAAGGCAAGAAAGGAAAAGATTCTGGAAAAGATGCCAGCAATGCATCAGAAAATGGAGAGGCAAAATCAGATCAGGTTTGTACTTTTCAACAGTCTTATTGAAATTCCATGTTCTGTAAAATAAATAATGACCATTTTCTTTCCTTCCCAGGCACAAAAAGCTGAAGCTTCTGGAGATGCCAAGTGAGCTGTGTGAATTTTGATAACTGTGTACTTCTGGTGACTGTACAGTTTGAAATACTATTTTTTATCAAGTTTTATAACAATGCAGAATTTGTTTTACTTTTTATTTTACGCTATGTTGGCACATGACGCTTTTATGGGACTGTTTTTATTTAATGGGAGTGGAGTGACAGTTTGACCTTTGCTTGTTTTTAATACACTGCTCAAAAAAATAAAGGAACACTTAAAAACACAATGTCTCCAAGTCAATCACAATTCTGTGAAGTCAACCTGTCCAGTTATGAAGCAACACTGATTGTGAATAAATTTCTCCTGCTGTCGTGCCAATTGAACAGACAACAGGTAGAAATGATAGACAATTAGCAAGACAACCCCCCTATAAAGGAGTGGTTCTGTAGGTGGTGACCACAGACCATGTTTGTTCTCATCCATTTTGGTCACTTATGCTTTTTTTTTTTTTTCCCATGGCTCTCACCTCTAGAGGTAGCTTGAGGTGTCTACGACCTACAGAAATTGCTCAGGCAGTGCAGCTCATCCAGGATGGCACATGAATGTGAGCTGAGGCAAGAAGGTTAGCTGTGTCTGTCAGCACAGTGTCCAGAGCGTGGAGCATATACCAGGAGATGTGGAGGGGGCTGTAGGAGGGCAACAACCCAGCAGCAGGACTGCTACCTCTTTTGTGCTAGGAGGAGCAATGCCTGAGCCCTGCAAAATGACCTCCAGCAGCCACTAATATCCATGTGTCTGTTTAAACAGACTCCATGAGGGGACATCTGCATCCTCATCAGGGGCATGCCCAGGCGTTGTAGGGATGTGGACGCCACACACTATTGAGCCTCATCTTCTTGTCTTGAGGCATTTCCACTGAAGTTGGATCAGCCTGAAATTTGATTTTGGGTATCATTCCAAATCCAGACCTCCGTAGGATATTAAATTTCATTTGCATTGATTTTAGTTTTTTCCTCAACGCATTCCACTGTAATAAAGATTTGCAACTGGAACTTTAATGTGGTTGAGGTATTTTAGTGTTCCCTTATTTTATTTTTTTTGAGCAGTGTAGATGCTTTTAAGCTTCACTCTCAGTTTCTATTCCCTCCATGATATTAACATGTTTGACTGTCCAATTTTAAGGCAGCTAATGAGTTGAAGTCCTCAGTGCTCAGTCTGTGGTTATACAGTGGTAACCTTGACAATGAGTCAAATATGAATTTGTTGCCATCCTCCTGAAATGTGAAGCAGCCACCTTTCTCTTTAATGTTGATGGTTTTATAGTGAACTAAATTCTGGGGTTGACAAAGTGGCCTTTATCATGTTTGTCTTGCCTGATTTGCAATGCCTGTTAAATCAAAATTGGAAATAAATTTCAGACTGTTTGCTGAGTTCTATGTGTCCTTAATTTTTTTTTTTTTTTTTTTTTTTTTTTAAATTTCCTCTGTACTCATGTATGAACTTACCTTAGCATTTTCAGTGCGTGAAAGTTCTAAGATATGCCTCCTTATATGCTTTCAAACTGTGGCGTTTGCATAAATACTAATAAGTAACAAACTTGTCTGAAATTATTGGAGCCCTATTAAATGCACTTTAGCAACAGCCCACATCAGGGATGTCACCTCCTTTCATTCAGTGTCACTTCTGCAGGAAACTAAGGGGGGGGGGGATAATGACTGTTCCTAAAAGCATGACAAAGAACAAAATTGGGGGGGGGGGGGGGGGGAGGATGCAGAAAACGTTTTTTTTTTTTTTTTTTTTTTTTTTTTTTTTTTTTGTGATAAATGGTTTCTGCCAGAAGTGGATCCAACAGTAAGGTGCCTACATTTAATATGTATACTTTAGGGCAGGGGTGCACAAAATAAACTTTTTTTTTTATATATAACTACTATAAATAAAATGCAAATAAGTTTAAAAAAAGTAAAGTGCAAAATAGTGTTGGTGTCCCCAAAGGTCTTTTCATGATCTTAGTAGCAGAAATAAATTAAAACGCCCACACCAACCAAAACTGCCACCATAATCACCCCTTTTTATGTGACACTCTACATATTATATAATAAAATGACCAGAAAATAGGGAACTAATTATATATTTTGGTGTCAATTTGCATATTTAAACAATAAGGAGCTATAGTTTGAAAATGACTCTTTAAAAATACTTTGTACAGTTCCCCCAAATAAAACTAAATTCTAAAAATTGCAAAAATTATTTTGGTTCAACAATTAACAGTTGTTTAAACCACCACATGCCCTAAATCATAAAGTGTAAGGTGTTAACTAGAGATGAGCGAGCACTAAAATGCTCAGGTGCTTGTTATTTGAGACAAACTTTTCCCGATGCTCGTTTTGAGTAATGAACCCCATTGAAGTCAATGGGAGACTCGAGCATTTTTGCAGGGGACCAAGGCTCTGCCTAGGGAAGGCTGGGTGGAAACCTCAGAAAATGATGGAAACACCACGGAAATGGACAGGAAACAGCAGGGGCAGCATGCATGGATGCCTCTGAGGCTGCCTAATCCCACCATTACCCCAAATTCTCCTGCAACAGCCTGGTGGTTACCCTCATGGCAATTGTCCTCACCCAGACCAAGAAAGGTGAGGCACATGCCCATCACATGTTAGGGAAGCACCCAAGTAGGTGCAACAAAGGTCCACTACCCATGCTGGCACTTCTCTCCTATCCCCAGCCACACCATGCAGGCATAAGCCTGACACAGCATGGTGGTGACACCAACAAGTGACCAAGTTTAGATGAGGTAGGTGAGCCACCCAAAAATTTAGCCTGATGCAGCATGGCGGTGACAACAGAGTGACCGAGTTAGACTGAGGTAGCAGGAGGTGAAGCATGGATGGTAATTCGAAGGAGGAGGGGTTGGAGGAAGAGGCATAGTAAGGCCCCATTCACACGACCATATGAATGGGGCCGTATGTATTCCGCAAAATTGCGGAATACATGCAGCCCCATTCACCTCTATGGGAGCGCACAGCCGTGCCGCGGCTCCGCATAAAAAGATAGAACATGTCCTATACTTGTCCGTACGCATGAACAAGTATAGGAATTTTCAATGGGGCCGCACGGCATGTGTTCCGAGCGCTGCGGAACACAGGCCGGGCGGTCCCCGTATATTTGCGGGTCCATAATAATGCGGACCCGCAAATATACGGTCGTCTGAATGAGGCCTAAGTCTGAGAAACCGTGATCGAGGTAGGCCCCGCAATCCTCCAAGTGGGCAGTACATGAGCGGCCCCAGGGTCAGACTCGGTCAGAGTGACCGAGCTACACGACGGTAGCAGGTAGAGCACATAAAAAATTTAGCGTGGCCCTGTATGTGGACGTTGAGGGCTTGTGCATGTAGGTGGGCTGAACTTTTTTTCTGCTTGCGCTCCAACGTCTGCTGTAATGACAGCTGAACGTTGCGCAGGGACACGTTGGACAGTGTGGAGGATCATGGAGGCGAAGGGGTGGTTTTCCGGCGGGAGGCGCTCGTGCCGGGGTCCTGGGCAAGGGGGTTGACTAGCAGAGGCAGCGAGTGACACAGGGGAAGGAGCAGTGGTGTGACCCGCAGGAGGTGAATGGCCTTGGTTCCATTGAGTGGGGTGTTTAGCACTCATATGCCTGCGCATGCTGGTGGTGGTTAGGCTAGTAGTGGTGGCACCCCTGCTGATCCTGGTGTGGCACAGGTTGCACACCACAGTCCGTCGGTCATCCTCAATTTCTTTAAAGAACCTCTAGACTTGCGAACATCTAGGCCTCGCCACGGGAGCTTCACTACGTGAAACAGTTGCTGCTGATGCACCAGCTCTGGCCCTGCTTCTCCCTCTGGCCACACCACTGCCTCTTCCAACCTGTTCTGGTGCAGCACTCGCCTCCGCCTCAGAAGCACTGTCTTCACTCGGCTTATCAACCCAGCTTGGGTCAGTCACCTCGTCATCCGATTCCTCAGTCTGCTCCCCTCTCGGACTTCCTGCCCTGACAACAACTTCACCACTGTCTGACAACTGTGTCTAATCATCGTCCGACTTTACACACTTCTTCCACTAAGTCAACAATGTCATCATCACCCACAGACTGCGACAGTTGGAAAACGGGCATCAGGAAAGAGGTCAGCAGCAACCTGGGAAGTGGTTTGTGACTCTGGGAAGGGTCCAGAAAACAGTTCCTCAGAGTATGCCGGCTCACATTCCAAATTTTCCTGGGAGGGGGCAGACTGGGGGGAAGGAGGTTGAGGTGGAGGAGCCAGAGGAATGCTCCCTTGGGTAACGTGGGTGGACTGCGTGGAAGACTGACTGGTGGACAAATTACTTGAAGCATTGTCCGCAATCCATGACATCACCTGTTTGCACTGTTGTGGTTTCAACAGTCCTCTACCACGTGTCCCTGTAATTTGAGACATGAAGCTAGGGAGTGTAGCTCTGTGGCGTTCCCCTGTTCCCTCATCAGCAGGTACTGTCTCACCCTGCCCAGGACCACGGCCTCTGCCCCCTGCAGTAATTAAATGCCCACGCCCTTGTCCTCGACCCTTAGCCCTGGGGTTCAACATTTTCTGTATATAAGTGTATTGTATGTACAAAAAAAAAATGGGCCTGCTGTACTGAAACCCACAAACTTGTTCAATCTGAACAAGTTAATATATAGGTGGATAAGTTAGTGCAAAATTACGTATGTTATTACGTACCGTGCAGTATGGAGCAATTACACTGAAACTTTTAGATTAGGCAGACTTGGTCTGCTTAATTGCAACCCAGATAAATGTCGCACAGAGATTTTTGTAATGTAGCTGTATCAGTGAGAGCAAAAGACCTTTTTTTAATTACATGACGTACAGAATGTGTCACCTGGACAGAAAATACGGATTGTGGTTTCTGGTGACTGGACAGCTGAACTGTGACACACAGAATGGTTCCACACAGCTGTATGAAATGGATTTGTATCACTGAGATAAAACAGTGTTATATATGGCGATAGCTGCATTACTAGTGCCAGCCAGCCCAGCCAGGAGACAAAAAAAAGTGTCTTGTAGCCCTTAGAAGGGCTGTTGGGTTCTTTTGATATCACTCCTGCCTAACAGAGAACTAAATGCAGGCCCTAACACTCTCCCTGAAACGCAGCAGCTCTATCCCTAACGACATCCAGACAGCATCTGAGCCGAGCACCGCGGCCAGTCACTAGTATATTCCAGGGTCACCTGATCAGGCCAGCCAACCCCTGCTATCAACATGTAAGGGCCCCACGTGATGCTGGGTGTACCGCAGAGTCTCCTGGCTTGTGATTGGCTGAGTTTATAGGCGCCAAGAATTCAAAATGCGGGAGATGCCATTTCCTCGAGCATGGCGAGATGCTCGTCCGAGCATCGAGCACTTACGAGTACCGCAATGCTCGAACGAGCACCAAGCTCGGATGAGCATGCTCGCTCATCTCTAGTGTTAACCAATGAGTGCATTCCCTACTAGTAAAGTGCTTACTGGTTATTGCATGGCACCTGTAACTGGATTGGAAGGAGTGCTGTCATAACCAATGAGCGCTGTCCTTCAGTGAAAGAAAGCTGTGTGAACATGAGGAAGGATAGAAAGAAATGTCTCCATTTTTTGGGTAAAGATTTTATAGCAAGTTCCTGCAGCATGTTCCTGAAAAAGATGATTCATACCTGCTCCATGCCCCCATCTTCCCGTACTGTTTACACCTGCCAGTGCATGGGCATGGTCACAAACACCACTCCAGTCAATGACTGGCTTCAGCTGTGACATGCTGCTTGTGCCACATCACCACTGAAGCCAGTCATTGGCTGGAGAAGTATATGTGATAATGCCCATCCACTGCCAGGTGTAAACGGTGTGGGGGCTGTGCAGAGGACCAGAGCAGCGGAGAGCAGATAAGTATAACTCTTTGGTTTCAGGGTCTACGTTGCAGGAACTTGTTAAAAAATCATTTTTACTGGGGAATCCCTTAAGCCCCTATTACACTGCACGATATTCAGGACAATTACTGGGACCAAGTGTCCACAGGAACGCTCATTCCAGGTATCTGGCCTGTATAGTCGTGCCGCTGATCAGCCAATACATAATCACTTGTTTGTCGGCTGATTTACATATTTTATCAGGAAGAAAGATGTGCAATTATCGGCAGCACGTCTCCCTGGGTAATCAGGGATGGCTTACCAATAATCAATATAACTAAATGAAGGCAGAATGACTGTGGTAGTGATCATTCCTCCCCAGTCACTTTTACATTGACTTGTGTAATAGGCCGATGCAAAAATGAGCGCCGGTCAACATTGTTTTTTATTTGTGGCCCCTTGAAAAGGAGTGATGTAACAATGCGGTCCTCAGACCAAAAAAGGTTGTGCACCCCTGCTTTAGGGGAACAAAAAGGATGCAAAAAGAGTAGTATGATACTTTTCTATTCTGCAGACTCTAGCAGAAACATAATGGGTTTTATTTTCTTTGTTTTGTTTTTTTCAATAGAACCCTATGGTGACAGATGCCCCTGTATGGCATCCATTAAATAGAACAAAAAAAAAAAGTGAACACCACCTTAAATTGATGTTCTGGTTACCCAACCTAATTTTTCCCAGAGCAACTATATTAACACTACCTAACTTTTTTTTTGTATACCATCATGGCTGCTGGGCTTGTAACACATGAGCAAATTCAAATGCTGAAAACTACAGTTCTCACAACTCCTCTGTTCACTGGCTTGCCTTTGTGTGCATTAGTGTTTATTACAGTTCCCTTATTGGTTGGCATTGGCACCATGAGATGTTCTTGCAGTGGTTGGCAGCAGCTCTGTGAAACACATCACAGAACACTTCCTGCTAGCGTTCCATAGACAATGGCTCATGCACGTGGCTCGGGGATGAAATCTCAAAAGAACAGCAATGCGAGTGCTCATTCGTGTGAGCACTCCTGTCAGTTCATGCATGTTCCTTCCCTTCATAATCAGTCTACTACAAACGATGGACTAGTGAAAGGCAGATGACACAGATCGTTACCATAGGGAACAGAGTGAAAACACAAGCCAGCCTCTAAAGGTATTTTTTGAGGGAGAACATTAGAAAACTGTAAATTACACTTTTTTAGACTAAGTTGATCTTTGAGTATCTGGAATATAAGTATTTTATCCTTTATTTCCTGTACCTTCTGCGTCAATGTCTGGCACTGGCTAAAACTCTTTTAGGTTGGTGTGAATATCTTTTTGAGCCAAAGCTAGAAATTGATCCAGCACAAATCCTTTATATAGTTCTCAAACTTCTAGCCCACCTGTGACTTTGGCTAACAAAAATGCTTCTTAGGCTACTTTCACACTGGCGGCAGGCCTGATCCGGCAGGTGAAGGGTGCTGCCGGATCAGGCCTGCCGCAGTGACATGTGTGGAGCCGGAACCGCGCTCCGGCCCCACACATGTCACAGTACATACATACACATAAACATACACACACATATAGACAAACAAACACACATACATACTTACATGCTCCCGGCAGGTCTTCGGAGTGTCGGAGGGACAGGACGGCTCGCACAGGTGACGATTCCCCACAGCGCCCTCTGCTGGGCGCCTGGTGGAATCGTCATCTGTGCGCCGTCCTGTCCCTCCGACGCTCCGAAGACCTGCCGGGAGCATGTAAGTATGTATGTGTGTTTGTATGTCTATATGTGTGTGTATGTTTATGTGTATGTCTATGTCTGTGTCTGTATGTGTCTATGTGTAGCCGGATCCGTAATGAACTCCATTGAAAGTCAATGGAGGGCGGATCCGGTTACCATTATGGTCACACCAGACGGATCCACCCCCATTGACTTGCATTGGGGGTCATTCCGGATCCGTCTTGGTGCGGATGCCTGGACCGGAGAGCAAACCGCAGCATGCTGCGGTTTGTTCTCCGGTCTGAAGACGGAACGGAATGCTTTCAGGAGCATTCCGTTGTCTTCAGTTCAGTTTTGTCCCCATTGACAATGAATGGGGACAAAACTGAAGCGTTTTATTCCGGTATTGAGCCCCTATGACGGAACTCAATACCGGAATTTTAAAACGCTAGTGTGAAAGTAGCCTTAACTATACCACCACCTTTGGATATCTGTAAATAAAACAGACTAAATTGCTTTCAAATTGTAGGGTAGTCTAAAATGCAGTCTGTGACTGGCACACTTCACAGACCAACTTGTGATCCAAGCTCAGTGTCCTAGTGATCTGTGGTGCTGAGAGCTGTAGCCCAACTGTGGGTGTAATATCCCATAATCAAATGATGCTGCGAGTACAGGACAGTACACCCGCAGTTGGCCTAGACGTTTACAGCATCATTGATCATTAATGCAGTGAATGGGACTGTCACATGGATCTTATTGGCTCTAAAGTGGCCAATTTTGTGTTCCCTGTCTGCTATTTACTGAACTGTGGAGACACGTTCCATACTGACTGCTGCCCTCACTGCCTCTCTGATATATATATTAGTTCCCTACCTGCTTCTAATTCTGTATTCCTGTGACAGCCTATATGCCAGGAGTGATGTGCTACAAGATGGCAGATACATGATTTACTGCAAGCAGTGAGCGCTCGCAATTGAGAACGTAGGGAGCTATTCTACACTATATAGGGGCACCTATATATTATAACTGTCCCTATATAGTGTAGAACAACTGTTTACAGCTATTTTTCCCCTCACCCATAACAGCACCCATGCATGATGGACCTCCCATCCAGGACAGGAAACCTGAGGATATAAAAAGTTCACACCGCCACCACACCTCAATTCAGGTTTTCTGCCCTCTGGATAGGAAGTCCTGGGGAACCTACTTCTGAAGAAGTTCACACCAAGAATGCTGTGGAGGGTCCAGGTTTTTAGTCCATGGGTGACCTTTCCTATGGCGGCGTAAGACTCTTTGGGGAGCCTCTGGTTGAGCCTGCTGTTCCTCCACCTCTCCTTCCAGTTTCCCCCTTGTTTGGAGCCGCTGTGGCCGTGCCAGGCGGCTCCAGTTTGATCACAGCGTGGAGGATTTTCAAAGTTGGTCGCGGCGTCATGCCACCGCATCGGAGCGGTGGCATGACACCGGCAGTGAAGGCGCACGGTATATAAATGGGCAGTGGAGGACAGCAGCCAGCCAACCTTATTGCACACAGTGCTTTGCAGGATTCCTCCTTCTGAGAATGTCTGAAACAGGAGATGCGGTCCACGCCGACCCTATTGAGCCCTCTAGACCATCAAGCCCGGTTCTTTGGCCTGAGGAGTGGGAGGCAGCTACCAAGAGGGTGAGATTATTCCTTTATTTTCTCTTGCATTGCTGACTGGATTCTTTTTGGCTATTTATTATAGGTGCCTAGAATCCCATAAAAAACTACTGTAAAGACTAAGCACAGAGAGTGTTCTATTTGGAAAAGTATGCTGCCTGCTTCTCATTTGAAACCACTTTGTCAATTCTGCATTGAGAAGTTAGTATTGGAAGAGTCTCAATCTATGTCAAAAAGTATCAAGGCTCTGGTAAAATCAGGTTAGAGCTTCCCTATAACAGATCTTTCCTCAATCCGCATGTGGCTCTAGCCAGAATGTGGATTCTGATTCAGATATTTCAGATGAAGATAAATGGAATTTTGATGCATCTAGTGATGTGGGCAGCAATTCTTCTGAAGATGAAGCAGGCAGAGCACTTTTTCCCACTAAAGATACGGAGCCATTATTAAAAGCAGTAAGAGCGACAATACAATTGGAGGATGTTAAGCAGCAGAGATCCATTGCCGACCAGGTTTTTGAAGGATTAGCACCTAAAAAGCATAGAGTTTTTCCGGTTCATACAAATATGGAGGCCCTAATTAAAAAAGAATGGAGGAATCCAGATCGTAAATGTTTTGTTACTAATACAATTAAAAGAAAATATCCTTTTGATAAACAAGTATCTTCAGTTTGGAATAAAGCACCTAATGTAGATGCCCCGGTGGCAAAAATTGCAAAAAGATTGGCACTTCCCTTTGATGACTTAGGGGTTTTTAGCGATCCTTTAGATAAGAAAGCAGACGTCTACCTTAAAAAAGCCTGTGAATCTGCTTCTACTAGTTTTAGGCCTAGTATCTCTGCTTTCTGGGTATCTAGGTCTTTAAAGGGATTCTGTCAGCAGGATATTGGGTATAGAGATAATTACATCTCTATACCGGCCTTACTGCTGTGATTGTAAATATGTAAGTGTAATTATTAGGGCAGTAGTTTTTATAAAAAAGCGTTTTTATTAACATGTGAAATACCTGGATAAGGAGCCCAAGGGGAGGTCCCGCGAGCCGTTGGAGCCCAGGCACATCGCAGATTTCGGAGCCCAGCACCGCCCTCCAGCTAATTATGCACGCCCCTTCAGCGCTGTCTTCTCCTCCGGCTACAGCACAGACTCTTGTATGCACGGTGCATGCGCGAGATGCGCCGCAGCCGGGGGAGAAGACACATGGGGGCACTGGGGGCATTTTTACTGGCACATGGGGGCACTGGGGGCATTTTTACTGGGACATGGGGGCACTAGGGGTATTTTTACTGGCACATGGGGGCACTGGGGGCATTTTCACTGGCACATGGGGGCATTTTGACTGGCACATGGGGGCACTGGGGGCATTTTTACTGGCACATGGGGGCACTGGGAGCATTTTTACTGGGACATGAGGGCACTGGTGGTATTTTTACTGGCACATGGGGGCACTGGGCGCATTTTTACTGGCACATGGGGGCACTGGGGGCATTTTTACTGGCACATGGGGGCACTGGGGGCATTTTTACTGGCACTGGGGGCATTTCTTACTGGCACATGGGGGCACTGGGCATTTTTACTGGCACATGGGGGCACTGGGGGCATTTTCACTGGCACATGGGGGCACTGGGGGCATTTTTACTGGCACATGGGGGCACTGGGGGCATTTTTACTGGGACATGGGGGCACTGGTGGTATTTTTACTGGCACATGGGGGCACTGGGCGCATTTTTACTGGCACATGGGGGCACTGGGGGCATTTTTACTGGCACATGGGGGCACTGGGGGCATTTTTACTGGCACTGGGGGCATTTCTTACTGGCACATGGGGGCACTGGGCATTTTTACTGGCACATGGGGGCACTTGGGGGCATTTCTTAATGGCACGGGAGCACTGGGGGCATTTCTTAATGGCACATGGGAGCGCTGGGGGGCATTTTTACTGGCACTGGGGGGCATTCTTACTGGCACTGGGGGCATTTCTTACTGGCACATGGGGGCACTGGGGGCATTTCTTACTGGCACATAATTTGGGGGGCATTTCTGACTGGAAAATAATTTGGGGGGCATCTATGGGGGTGGGACACTTTACTGGCACATGATTTTGGGGGGGGAATCAATGGGGGGAACTTATGGTGCATTATTGGGGCGTTTCTTACTGGCACATAATTTGGGGGGCATCTATGGGTGGGGACTACTGGCACATTATTGGGGTGAAATTTTGGGGGCACTTCTGGCACATTATTGGGGGGTAGTAAACTAGTAAACTTAGCAGTAAACTAAGATTTTTTTCTGTCAAACTGCAGAGATGAGAAATGGCTGAAAAATGGCGTCTGGTCTGAAAGGAGAAGATGAGGAAAGAGAAGATCTATATTAGAGGAGACGACACTGGATGTACGAGGTATGGGGCGCTGTATTATACTGGATGTAAGAGGTATGGGGCGCTGTATTATACTGGATGTAAAAGGTATGGGGCGCTGTATTATACTGGATGTAAGAGGTATGGGGCGCTGTATTAGGCTACATTCACACGAATGTTGTGTTCTGCAGTCTGCAAATTGCGGATCCACAAAAAAAGGATGATGTTCCGTATGGCATCCGTTTTTTTTTTTTTGCAAATCCACTGTAACAATGCCTATCCTTGTCCGCAAAACGGACAAAAATAGGAATGGACATACAGATGCAGACAGCACACAGTGTTCATTGAAGTGAATGGGTCCACATCTGAGCCGCAAAATATGCAGATCGGAGGCTGCAAAAACAACTGTCGTGTGAATGTAGCCGGGGGGGGGCCCAAGCTGAACTCTTGCACCAGGGCCCATGAGCCTTTAGCTACGCCCCTGAGTCTAATATTTGGGAAGTTGAGACCTCCATTCAGTTTAGGCTGTTGCAGTATATGCCAGGCAATTCTGGGTCTTTTCCCATTCCAAACAAACGTCCTATATAGTTTTTTCATCTTTAGGTCTGAGGTATATTGGGAGCATTTGAAATATATATAGTAGTCTGGGAAAATCAGTCATTTTTATTAGATTCGCTCTGCCTATGTAAGATAATGAGAAGTGTTTCCACATTGTCAAAGTGGTCTCCAGTGAAGATAAATAAGGTCCTACGGTACAATTGTATAGTTGAAACGGTTTCTTAGGAATAGTAACCCCTAGATATGTTATGACTTTCTCTCTCCATGAAAATGGGAATTATCTTGTCCAAGGCGGTCTTTTAGGTCCGTTTAAAAGCATTGCTTCTGTTTTTTCTAAATTTATGTTATATCCCGAAAGGGAGCCTATATCCTTAGTTCCCTCAGTAACGTCTCCAGTGTGTTTTTAGGGTCTGAAACCATTAGTAAAACATCGTCTGCAAATGCTGCGACTCATTTCGCTATTACCTATTTTTACTCCTGTAAAACTGCGTGTGTCGTGCAGATGATATAGGAGGGGGTCTAAGGATAGATTGAATAAAATAGGGGATAGGGGGTATCCCTGCCTCGTACCTCTAAAGAGGTCCAGGTGTTGTGAGTTTTTACCATTAATGGTTATTGATGTGGTGACATCTGTATATAAATTAGCGATAAATTGTCTGAATCCTGGACCAAAGCCACGCGTGTTAAGAGTTGCATGTAGAAAGGGCCATGACACCGTATTGAACGCTTTCTCTGCGTCTAGACTTAGGAGAAGCATTTGGGATTGTAAGGGATCCTGGGCCGCGACTGTGGCTGCTACAGCGCGCCGTACATTGCAGACCGCATGTCTGTTCCTAGTGAAACCCGATTGGGTGTGGTGGATTAGGGATGGCAGGAAGCTCTGTAGACGATTGGCTATTATTTTCGCTAGTATTTTATAATCTTGATTTAGCTATGTTATCGGTCTGTACGATTGTGGCAAGTCAGGGTTTTTATTTGGTTTAGGGAACACTATTACCCTGGATTCCGTAAAAAGGTCTACTGTTGCACCAGTTTTGTATATTTGTGTGTAATATATTATAATATATTTCGTTAATATAGGTATGATTTCTGGCGACAACATTTTATAGTACTCTGCCGAGAGACCGCTTGGGCCTGGCGTTTTACGGTTGTGGGAATTGAAAATAGCATGTCTTACCTCATCCTCCGTTATATCTGCATCTAAGAAAGTTTTTGTTTCCTCCGATAAAGTGGGCATGGTTAGGGATTCTAGGAATTTTTGCATTTTCTCTGTGTTCGTGGGGGAGGCCATATATAGATCTTCGTAATAGTCAAATAAAAATTTCGGTGATCTCGTCTGTGGTAGAAAAGGTTTGACCCGTTTCTGGACTTTTAATTTTAGCTATGGGTTTCATCATTTTAAAGGGTTTTGTAAGAGAGGATAGCAATGTCCCCGCTCTATTGCCCCAATGGTAATACTTGTTCTGTGTGCATCGAGTAAGCCAATGAGCCTGTCCCTGAAAAAATGTGTCCAGGATGGTCTTGGCATCTATGAATGTTTGTTTGGTCAGGGTTGTGGGGTTGTTCTCGTGGGCTTGTTGTGCCTTTAGGAGGGTGGAGTGCAGCAAATCAAATCGCTCCCTTGTTTGTTTCTTTTTGTGTGCTACATACGCAATCACACATCACTAATAAAACTGGTGAACTGGAATTAGTGATTTGTGAGGAGGACTATGACATAGTGTGAGTAACTGAGACATGGCTGGATGATAGCTTAATGTACAGGGTTACAGTCTGTTTAGAAAGGATCGCCAAAACCGTAGAGGGGGAGGGGTCTGCCTTTTTGTAAAGTCCTGTCTAAAGCCCACACTCACAAGATATAAGTGAGGGACATGAAGATGTGGTGTCACTGTGGGTAGTAATAAATGGAGCCAAAAACAATAATAAAATACTAATAGGAGTTTATTATAAACCACCCAATATACCAGAGTCCACAGAAAATCTACTTCTAAACGAAATAGACGAGGCGGCAAATCATAATGAGGTCGTTATTATGGGGGACTTCAACTACCCAGATATAGACTGGGAAACTGAAACCTGTATATCTCATAAAGGAAACAGGTTCTTGGCAATAACCAAAGACAATTACCTTTCCCAACTGGTTCAGGACCCGACTAGAGGGACGGCCATACTGGACTTAGTATTAACCAATAGACCTGACAGAACAACAGATGTACAGGTTGGGGGACACCTGGGAAATACTGACCATAAAATGATAACCTTCCAATTGTCATTAAAAAGAGCGTTTCTCCAGGGAGCAACAAAAATACCAAACTTCAAAAAGGCTAAATTTAGTCAACTAAGAGAGGCCATAAGCCTAACTAACTGGGATAAAGTCCTCAAAAATAAAAATACAGCCACAAAATGGGATATTTTTAAAAGCATCCTAATATGTAATTGTGAGAGGTACATACCTTATGGGAATAAAAGGTTAAGAAACAAGAAAAAAAACAATGTGGATAAATAGAGCTGTAAAGAAAGCAATAAATGACAAACAGAAAGCATTTAAATCACTAAAACAGGAGGGGAGCGAGGAAGCATTGAAAAACTATAAGGAAAAAAATAGAATATGTAAAAGACAAATAAAAGCAGCCAAACTAGAGACCAAGAGATTAAGTGCCAAAGAGACCAAAACTACCCTAAAATGTTCTTTAATTATATAAATGGTAAAAAGCATAAACCTGAAGGTGTCGGCCCCTTACAGAGTAATGAGGGGGGAGTTGCAGAGAGCCATGAGGAGAAAGCAAAGCTACTAAATATCTTTTTCTCCACTGTATTCACTGAGGAAATTAAACTGTCAGATAAAATGCAGAATATAAAAGTAAATTCCCCATTAAAAGTGCCTTGTCTGACACAGGAAGAAGTACAGCGACGTCTTAAAAAGATTAAAATAGACAAATCGCCAGGACCGGGTGGCATACACCCCCGTATCTTAAGAGAATTAAGTAATGTCATCCCCAGACCCTTATTTCTGATATTTAAGGACTCTATACTGACAGGTAGTGTTCCACAGGATTGGCGCATAGCAAATGTGGTGTCAATATTCAAAAAGGGTCCAAAAACAGAGCCTGGGAACTATAGGCCGGTAAGTTTAACATCTGTCATAGGTAAACTGTTTGAGAGTTTTGTAAGAGATGCTATCTTGGAGTACCTCAATGAAAATCAGCAAATAACTCCATATCAGCATGGCTTCATGAGGGATCGGTCATGTCAAACCAATTTAATCAGTTTCTATGAGGAGGTAAGTTCTAGACTTGACCGCGGCAAATCAATGGATGTCGTATATATCTGGACTTCTCCAAAGCATTTGACACGGTACCACATAAAAGGTTAGTATATAAAATGAGAATGCTTGGACTGGGAGAAAATGTCTCTATGTGGGTAAGTAACTGGCTCAGTGATAGAAAACAGAGGGTGGTTATTAACGGTACATACTCAGATTGGGTCACTGTGACTAGTGGGGTACCACATGGGTCAGTATTGGGCCCTATTCTCTTCAATATATTTATTAATGATCTTATAGAAGGCTTGCACAGTAAAATATCAATTTTTGCAGATGACACTAAACTGTGTAAAGCAATTAACACAGAAGAGGACAGTACACTGCTACAGAGGGATCTGGATAGACTGGAGGCTTGGGCAGAGAAGTAGCAGATGAGGTTTAACACTGACAAATGTAAGGTTATGCATATGGGAAGGAATAATGCAAGTCACCAGTACATACTGAATGGTAAAACATTGGGTAACTCTGACATGGAAAAGGACCTAGGAATTTTAGTGAACAGCAAACTAAGCTGTAGAAACCAGTGTCAGACAGCTGCTGCCAAGGCCAATAAGATAATGGGTTGCATCAAAAGGGGCATAAATGCCTGTGATGAGAACATAGTCCTGCCACTTTACAAATCGCTAGTCAGACCACACATGGAGTACTGTGTACAGTTCTGGGCTCCTGTGAACAAGGCAGACATAGCAGAGCTGGAGAGGGTTCAGAGGAGGGCAACTAAAGTAATAACTGGAATGGGTGGACTACAGTACCCAGAAAGATTATCAAAATTAGGGTTATTCACGTTAGAAAAAAGACGACTCAGGGGTCAGTACAGACATCTCTCCCATGATCTATTTATCCCCAGGACTGTTACTGTGACGAGGGGACATCCTCTACGTCTGGAGGAAAGAAGTTTTGTACACAAACATAGAAGAGGATTCTTTACGGTAAGAGCAGTGAGACTATGGAACTCTCTGCCTGAGGAGGTGGTGATGGTAAGTTCACTAAAAGAGTTCAAGAGAGGCCTGGATGTATTTCTGGAGGGTAACAATATTACAGGTTATAGTTACTAGAGATGGGTCGTTGATCCAGGGAGTTATTTTGATTGCCTGATTGGAGTCGGGAAGGAATTTTTTCCCCTAAAGTGGGGAAAATCGGCTTCTACCTCACAGGGGTTTTTTGCCTTCCTGATCCATCATCCAATATGGCAATGGGGTGTATGTTTACATATTTCAAAGTGTCTAATAATGTCATTGAGGCCAAAAATAGGTCTATGCGTGAGAAAGAGTCATGTACTTTGGAGTAATAGATGTATTCTCTTGAGTCATTGTGTATTGTTCTCCACACATCACAAAGATGTGATCTTTCCATGAGCTGCAGTACAGCTCGGAAGCTAAGGAGTGTTCAGCTCTGTCGTGTGACCTATCCAGTTGTGGATCCAACACGGTGTTAAAATCCCCTGCTAATATGAGTTTATGTGTCGTTTTACTTAAGAGAAGCTCTGCCACTGACTTGAAGAAGGCCGGGTCTGTAGAATTGGGGGCGTATATATTTATTAGGGTGTATGGTGTTTGTTCAATCAAAGCATCAATAAGTAGATAGCGTCCAGCAGGGTCTGTCAGGGTTTCCTGTATCTCGTAATTTAAAGGGAACCTGTCATCTCCGAAACACCCCCTGAACTAGAGTTAGCGTTGTATAGTGTAAGTGATGCTGAATCCGAACATGTAATTTTTATCTTCGTACTCACTTGCATTCTGACGCTGTGCTCTGACAAACCAGCAGTAAAATGCACTCACTGGACTCCAGTGCTCACTCACATAATGGAGAGGACTCAAAGAAGAGTCCAGTGAGTGCATTTTACTGCAAGTTTGTGGGAGCACAGCATCGGAATGGAAGCGAGTATGAAGATAAAACTTACATATTCAGATTCAGCATCACTTACACTATACAACACTTACTCTAGTTCAGGGGGTGTTTCGATGATGACAGGTTCCCTTTAAGCCACGCCTGAACAATGTTGCAACTCCTCTTGATTTAGAGGTGTGAGCAGCAATTACACATTCAGAGAGCCAAGGAGCCCTGAGAGTGGACTGGGAAGACACCTTCCAGTGTGTTTCTTGAAGGAACATAATGTCAGGTTTCATACGTTTGAGGTGTGTCAGTACCTTCCTTCTCTTTGTCAGGCTGTTTAGTCCCGCTACATTCCATGTGAGTATCTTTAAGTGTGGTGAGGTGTTGTAGGTGGATTCTACGTTATTAGGTGTGGTACTCATCTGGCCATGGGGGTATACGGTAGTCATCGAGAGGGTCCCATGAGAAATTTGTCCATTACTGTAGTAACGCAGAGAGGAAATGGCGGTGAAAGTGAGGGGGGCCAAGGTATGTTTTGTAGTTACATAGGGAAGTCAAACTTATCCACCGTTAGAACGGTTACAACATGGATGAGCCGCTCGAGATTGATAGAGATAGTTTAGACGTTTTGGGACATGGCGATATCTGTTTACTTTTAAATGTTAAATTGTGGAGGGTAGGTGAATGTTTAAATTTCTGATCTCTTGTCTCATAGACCATAATAGAGTACTAATGTTCTCAAATGGAATAAAGTATCATTTGGATTGAATTGTACCCAGACATCCCCTACCCCAGCAGAGACTCCTACCTGCCAGTCAGTGTAACCCAATTCTTTGTCCACAGGTTGTATATTCTCCTTTTATCTGGTTCTTATTTCTCTTGCATGCCATAGCATTTCTGCTGACTTGTATGTTGTGACAAAAGCATTGCAGTGTGCAAGATCTGCAGGATTAAAATAGGCCATGGGCGTTCAAACACAAACATAGGCACCACGGCTTTATTGAAGCACATTAAGCAGCATTACTGGTTACTGTGGGAAAATAGAAGTGACCTCCAGCTAACGCAACAAGAGTTTCCTCCTTTACCCGGTCTCTTTTGCAGCAGCCAGAGTGCAACCTTGTGCATTACAGTGCCCTTGTAGTCGTTATTATCACTTAATTTTCCCCGGCGCCTCCACAATGGCACTCACAGGAGGGTGTCCCCGCCTCCCAGGACAGGAAACAACGTAGAAGCTGAGGTTTAAAAGGCCCCCTCCCATTACCTGCTTCAGTCGTTGTTTCCTGTCCACGGACCGCGTGGAAGCTGCTACTGGGGGAGCTGAAGATATCGCACGGCGTAAGCAAACAATTTCCCCTTCTGGGAGGGCCGTTGCAGAGGACGGGTAGTCCGAAGCATTACGGTCTCCTACTTGTTTTCTTTGGCATAAGTCTTGCGGTGTGAGCGGCCCCGGGCTTCCGCTCCGCCGTACTTTTCATGCAGGGAGCGAGGGATCCAGCGCGCATGCGCGAACAGGCGGGACTTCCTGTGGCCAGGGAATTCCATTTTGCCAGGCCTCTGACGTCACTTCTGCCAGCAGATGATGTCGGAGGCCTGAGACGGATATAAGGGATACACGTGACCAGGTAATTGAGCTACATGTCGGCGTTCCCTGCATCATGTCTGCTCCTATGGATTCTGCTGACATGCCCCGCAAGCCTGTTGATCCTAGCTCAGCCCAGAGCCCGGTAAGCCTTCTTCCAGCTTGTATCTACCTGCTGTGTATTAGTTACTTTTGCACTGTGTATGTTGGGTGCCCTAACTTCAATACAATACGGAATGGGCCTTCCTCCCACCCCCCACCCCCCCTCCGCTCTTCAGATTTAAATCTAGCCCTGATTGGTATTATTATATTATAGGGCAGAGACTCCACCATTATAAAGATATCTGGCGGAGAATCGGGTCAGAAAAAGTGTGCTGTATGCAAAAAGACGCTACCATCTAAGTCTAAAAAACCCTTATGCCCAAAATGCACGGATAGGGTGATTACAGATGAGACTCCATCCTTATTGGAGTCCATAAAGACCCTTATAAAGGAGGAAGCAAACTAGGCAATAGATGCTAGGTGGCCTAGAGGTTCTCCCCAGCCGTCTTCCTCTCAGAGATCTCAAGTGTCCGATTATAGACGGGAACCTGACTCTGACGAAGGTGAAATCTTTTCGGTTGATGATTCCTCCTCCTCCGAAGATTGTGCAGGTAAACCGCTGTGTGTTCCTGAGGACTCGGAAAGGCTCTTAAAAACTATAAGAGCTACAATGAACATAGAAGAATCCAAAGAATCACAAACTGTACATGACCAGATGTTTCAGGGTCTGGGCGAAAGAAAAATGAGAGTATTTCCGGTCCATACTAACATAAAAATGCTAATTACCAATGAATGGAAAGATCCGGAAAAAAGGAATGCGATCCCTAAAGCCTTTAAAAGGAAATATCCTTTTGCTGAGGAAGATTCTAAACTATGGGATAAGACTCCAAAAGTCGATGCCCCGGTGGCCGGTATCTCTAAAAAGTCGTCCTTACCCTTTGAGGACATGGGCCTGCTAAAAGATCCTATTGATAAAAAATGCGAAGGTCTCCTTAAAAAATCTTGGGAGACAAATACTGCTATGTTGAGATCCAGTATTGCGACCACATGCACTTCCAGATCTCTTTCAGTTTGGTTGTCCCAATTGGAAGAGCACCTGGCTACAGGTACCCCTAGGGAGGAGATTTTAGCCTATATTCCTACTTTGAAACAGGCCGCTAACTTCTTGTCGGATGCCTCAGCAGATTTGGTATAACTATCCGCCCATTCCTCAGCCCTCTCTAACGCCACGCGCTGAGCAATATGGCTCAGGTCCTGGACTGGTGATGGGGCCTTTAAAAGCCGTTTATGCTCTATTCAGTGTGAGGGGGATAGGTTATTTGGGTCTACCCTTGATGATATTTTAGATAAGGCATACGACAAGAAGAAGGGGTTTCCAACTGATGCGAAGTTTTATCACTAAAGACGTTCCTTTCGGAATTTCCATAGATCAAAAACAGATCAAAGGAAAAAAGAGGGGTCAAATAGATGGCAACCCTCTAGAGGTAGAGGAAGGGGATTCCTTTTCAATCCCGAGTCCTCTTCAAAAACCTCTTAATGACGCCAGACATGTCGGGGGCAGGCTGAAGAGTTTCTTCAAGGCTTGGGAAAACATTTCAAAATCCCAATGGGTATTAGACAGTATAAAAGACGGCTACAGGCTAGAGTTCAATTCTTCTCCGCCAAATCTTTTCACTTACAACAAGCCGTTCAAACCAACCCAAAAACAACAAGCCTTAGAAAAAGAAATTGTAACACTTCTTCAAAAACAGGTCATTGCTCCCGTTCCAGCATCTCAGGAACTCCCCGGTCTTCCTGGTCCAAAAACCAAATGGTTCGTTCAGACTAATAATAAATTTAAAAAATTAAACAAACGTATAGTCTACAAAAGATTCAAAATGGAGACCATAAGATCGACAGTAAATCTCCTACCAAACGACTGCTATATGATCACCCTGGATCTATCCGATGCTTACTATCATGTGCCAATTCATCCCAAATATCTATAATTTCTGAGAATTGCGGTTTATATGAAAGGGATACGTTGTCACTATCAGTTCCAAGCCCTCCCCTTCAGTCTGTCCTCAGCCCCTAGAATTTTTTCCAAAATTATGTCGGAAGTAACAGGATTTCTCCACATCCAAGGAGTTCGGGTTGTACCTTATCTAGACGATTTCTTAATATCTGCCCCACCCAGTCAAGAACTCCTGACAGTCCTACAATCGGTAAAAGATCTATTGACAAATCTTGGCTGGATTATAAATCAAGAGAAATCGGACTTCATCCCAAGTCAGGAAAAAGTCTTTCTAGGGGTCATGTTAAATTCCAAAAGACTAATGTCCTTTCTTCCTCTAGAAAAACAAATGTCTATCTCTCACAAGGTAGAAGCCTTCTCCGATACACGACCAGTATCCATAAGATCCATAATGACTATACTGGGACACCTAACCTTTTCTATCCCTGCTGTAAGGTGGGCACAGCATCACTCGAGAACTCTCCAAAAATCTCTTCTCGATCCCTGGGACGGAGACCAAGCCACCATGGACAAAAAAGTATTGCTACCTCAAAAGGTAAGACATTCTCTTCTATGGTGGCGAATAAGTACAAACCCACAAAGAGGGGTGTTCTGGCGTCCCGCAGATCCTATAGTTGTTACTACCGATGCCAGCAGTCATGGATGCGGAGGTTTTACGGCAGATCAGGTAGTCCAGGGTTCCTGGGACTTAGATATGGTCCTGGTCTCTTCAAACCACAAAGAACTCACTGCAGTCTTCAGAGTCCTTTTCTCCCTAGAAGAGTCAGAAAAAAAACAGCATGTGAGAGTACTTACAGACAATTCGACGACGGTCGCTTATCTGAACCGTCAGGGAGGAATAAGGAGCAGATCCTTACAAATTCTAGCAAAAGAAATATTTCAGTGGGCAGAGAAAACTCTCTTATCCCTTTCGGCAGTCCACTTGAAGGGAGAAAACAACAGAGTGGCGGATTTTTTAAATCGAAGCCAATTAAAAGACGGGGAGTGGTCTCTAGATCCCGAAGTCTTCAGACAGATAACCAAGAGATGGGGCATTCCAGAAGTAGACTTGTTCGCTACTCGGTCGAACAGGCAGGTGAGCAGATTCTGCTCCCTGTATCGACAGGACCAACCACTTATTGTAGACGCACTTTCAGTCCCATGGCCAGTGGGGCTTTCCACCATTCAGTTTGATCCTGAAAGTCCTTATGAAGGCGAAAGAGGAGAGGGCTCAACTAATTCTGATTGCACCCTACTGGCCCAAAACGGCCTGGTTTCCCCACCTAACTCATCTAGCAGAAGGGGAATTCTGGTCCCTGCCGACCCATCGGGGCCTTCTACGTCAAGACGTTTGCCAGCTCCATCTAACAGCCTGGAAACTGAACAAACACTCTTAAGGCAGAAAGGTTTATCTGACTCGGTAATAGATACTATCTTGCTAAGCAAAAAAGCCACTACTTCCAGGATTTATTGGAGAACCTGGAAGGCCTTCCTGTCATTTATGGGCGACAGATGGCGTCTGTCTCGAACTCCAGACTTCCCTCTCATTCTGGAATTCTTACAAGCAGGTCTAGACAAAGGTCTCAAGCCAAATACCCACAAAGTACAGGTGTCAGCATTGAGTAATTTCATGGAAGCCAAGCTAGCGGAACTACCTCTAATTAAACGATTCTTAAAAGGGGCAACAAGATGTTGTCCCTTTGTCCACTCTACGGTACCACCTTGGGACTTCGACTTAGTCTTGGACACTCTGATGAATCCTCCTTTTGAACCAATTAATGACATTCTCCTGACTTACAAAGCTATTTTTTTATTAGCCATCACCTCGGCAAGGAGGGTAGGTGAAATTCAGGCGCTTTCCTGCAAAGCGCCTTATCTCACCATCACGGATGATCGTATAATACTTAAACATTCTCCAATGTTTCTACCTAAGGTGGTTTCCAGGTTTCACACGCAACAGGAAGTCTCCCTTCCCTCCTTTTGCCCAAATCCATCTTCAAATAAGGAAAAAGATTTCCACAATCTCGATGTTAAAGACGTTGTATACTCACCTACTCACCTAAAGAATTCAGGAACTCGGATCATCTCTTTCTACAATTTCAAGGAAAAAATAAAGGATCTGCAACCAGTAAGAACACTATAGCTCGATGGTTAAATAATAGTATTGAGATCTGTTATCTACAGAAAGGGCTTGTCCCTCCAAAGGGCATTAAAGCCCACTCCACTAGAGCTGTATCTGCTTCTTGGGCGGAACATTGATTCGGCCTCCATTGAGCAGATTTGCAGAGCAGCCACTTGGGCCAGACCAAGTACTTTTTTCAGACATTATAAGCTGGACGTTCTCCAGAACCAGGATTTAGCCTTCGGTAGGAAGGTTTTATCAGCAGTTGTCCCACCCTAATCCTATTTCTATGTTATTCGTCCTGTGAGTGCCGTTGTGGAGGCGCCGGGGAAAAGGGTTAATTACTCTTACCGGTAATTGGTTTTTCCAATAGCCTCTTCAACGGCACTGGAGTTTTTTTCCCACCCGTTATATGTTTGTGTTATCATGTAAAAGTATATTTTGATTTCCGAATACAATTGTGTGCATCTCTAACGTTATTGACTGAAGCAGGTAATGGGAGGGGGCCTTTTAAACCTCAGATTCTACGTTGTTTCCTGTCCTGGGAGGCAGGGACACCCTCCTGTGAGTGCCGTTGTGGAGGCTGTTGAAAAAAACAATTACCGGCAAGAGTAATAACCCTATTTCTCCCGCCCAGACTCCTTCTACTACTACTGTGTTTCTCCAAAATAAGACAGGGCCCAGAAAAATCAAGCTAGGGATTATTTTCGGGGTAGGTCTTATTTTTGGAGAAGCAGGGTACTACTCGATAACATAATGTGTAACCAAGAAACAACTCTACATGCCCAGCAATCCACTGGGGCACAAGCTTAACTCTAACCTGGCTAAGTTGCTGGTGGTGTGCGCTTAGTCTTGCTTGAAGGACATACACTACTCACAAAAAGATAGGGATATTTGGCTTTCGGAAATTTACGGAAAACATAAAAAGTTCACGCTACAGTGATAGTCTGTCATGAAAATAGGAAGTAGAAGCATGCAATGGTGATTTCCTCATCTCAAACTATTTATTGAAACAAAAACCAACAACAGTGGAGAGTATACCCCCACAAAAAAATGTCAATATCTCAATAACTTGTCATCTGGCCTTGAGCATCAATTATAGCTTCACAACGATGAATCCATTTGAGGTACCCCATTTTCCAGCAATCATTCCCTAATGATGCAACATCGATGAGCTGGCGCATTGTTGTCCATCAAGATGAAATTAGGCCTGTGTTGTTCATGCAGAGGCACAATGACTGGATTATTTATGTTATTTAAGTAGTATGAGCTTATTACTGTACCATTCACAAAGAGTAGGGCAGTTCTGTATTGACTAGTCACACCTGTCCACACTGTAACATCACCAAAGGTTTGTCTAGTGACAACAGTGGCTATTGCATTTGGTTCTCTTTGACGTCTCCAACATCGTTGGCGGCCATCATTTCTTCTCACCGTAAATTGACTTTCATCAGTGAACAGCACTGAGGCCCACTGGTCCCTCGTCCAGCGTAGATGCTCCCTGGTCCATGCAAAACGATGATGCCTGGTGGTGTGGTCAGGTACTACCCTTGCAAGTCGACTAGCACACAGTGTGACATGACACTTGGGTGCCTCTCACCAGTGGCGTAGCGTGGGTTGCCAGCACCTGGGGCAAGCTAAAAATTGCCCCCTCTTTATAAGTAGTATAATGTCCCCCTCTTTAATATTAATATAATGCCCCCCTCTTTATTATTAATATAATGGCCCCCTCATTAGTATAATGTTCTGGGTCCTCCTGTCTCTGTTCCTCCCCCACCCCCATAGTGCCCCCAGTACCACTGGAATTAGGGTAGGATACATACATAAAAAAAAAAAAAAAACCTCTCTCCATCACAGCTTGTGGCGTCCCGGCGCAGGCAGTCACAAACTCCTCACTGTGCTTTCCCGCGCCGCATTATTATGTAATCTTGCGAGAGCCTATGCAGGAGGTCACAGTGAGGCAATTGTGATCTCCTGAGTCACTCCACTGCCTAATAGGCTTCAGGCCTTCCCGTGGCCCTCATTGAAATTCCTGCTGCCTGGCCCCCTTGCAATTTGGCGCCTGGGGCAACCGCACCCCTGACCCTCCCACCTACGCTACGCCACTGCTTCTCACCTTCCTTAAATGTGCCTGGAGTTGTGTGGCATTCATCATCCGGTTCTGCAGGGCATTGTTCACAATGAAGCGGTGCAAATGTGCCAGGCCTGCTGGCCCCACTGTCACCACACTCCTTTTCTTGCCAGTTCTGAAAAGTATAAAGAAGGGGGAAATGTTGTAAATTTTGCCGCAACTGCAGCGCAGCCAATCAACAAGTGTTTAAGCTGTTGGCACTTGGAAGCCATCACAGTCATGCCTAGTATTGGCATGGCTGTGATTGGCCATGTGACCATGTATGCATAAACAGTCTGCCAAGCTGGTACTTGCCTGGCCTGAAGCTGTGTATCTTCTGCGATCTGACGAGTGCAGCGACATTCAGCTTAGAATAGCCGTTGACAACATGTATGCATAAATGCCGGATCACATGGTGCGCCGCCATTCTGTTCTAACTATTGTAGGGACAGGAAAGCTGCTGCTGGCAGGGAGAGTCTTAGGCCTTTATTATTTTTTTAAAAAAGTGTGCTTGTGACCTGTAAGCATTATTGACTGGTGCAATACAGCACCAGTGAGGCAGAAATACCACACTTAATCGTTTAGTCTGAAGGTGACCTGTTGCCATTTTTGTTCGGTGCAATCCTACTCCTTTGCACCAGTGACAGAGACATATAATAGTTAATCAGTCTGTTAGTTGTGTGGGTGAGACATACCTATTTTTGGGGTGAAAAAACCTTTACTTGCCACTTTCACAGGGATATATAATAGTTAATCAACCTGTTAATTGGGTCGGTGAAACCTACCTATTTTTTGTGTTGAAAAAAACTGTACTTGCCACCGTCACAGGGAAATATAATAATCAACCTTTTATGGGTGACTGTGAGGAGAGCATCAACTAGGGGACGGGGCCGTGGTGTTGGTGGAGCTTCTGAGCAACTACATGCTACAGTGCCTGCGCAACGACCACCAAGTTGCCCACATTCTAACCGGTGCTGATTACTGGGTGGCCACCCTGTTAGATCCCTGCAACAAGTACAACATGATGTCCTTACTTCCGTTACTGGAGTGTGAGTACAAGCGAAAGCTGATAGAGGCACTACTGATGGCTTTCCCACCTGACAACGGGGGCTCAGTGGAAGCACGAGACGGAGAAGGAGGAAGAAGTTGCCAACACAGCAGGGGCACCGTCAGCACCTCAGAAGGGAGGGTTAGCATGGCCGAAATGTGGAAAAGCTTTGTCTGCACGACACAATAGACAGCACCACCATCTGATATGGGCCATCTTAGCAGGAGGCAGTGTTTCAGCAACATGGTGGAACAGTACGTGTCCACATGTCTGCATGTACTGAGTGATGGGTCTGCCACATATAACTTTTGGGTCTTAAAATTGGTGTAGTGAGTAGTGGGTCCCACAGGCATTTCATAGAATTTAGAAACACTTGACTGTGAAAATGAAAAATTACATATATTACAAGAAAATGTCGATTTAGGTCCATTTTTTTTATTTTCACAAGCTTTAGAAAATCTTGGCTATAAAAATGGAAAATTACCATATTTTTCGCTTTATAAGACGCACTTTCCCCCCCCCCAAAAGTAGGGGGAAAATTGCAGCTGCGTCTTATAAAGCGAATACAAGTGAGCGTTTCCATTATGGAAGCGCTCACTTGTATGTATAAGGTGCTGGGACCCCCATCAGACCTCAGATCAGCCCACCCAGCCCATAAGGATAAAATAAAAACCTCTCTTACCTGTCCTGCGCCGCAGCTCCGCTCTGGGTCCGGCGCTCCTCTGTCTTCCCGGGCCGGCTCTGCACTGTCCTGACCGCGTACAGCGTCAGGACGTAGTGCGCGCACTATGACCTGACGCTGCACGCAGTCAGGTGACAGTGCAGCGCCGGCCTTAGAAGCCAGAGGAGCGCCGGACCCGGAGTGGAGCCGCGGCGCAGGACAGGTAAGAGAGGTTTTTATTTTATCCTTATGGGCTGGGTGGGCTGATCTGAGGTCTGATGGGGGCATATTCATTTAATATGGGGGCTTATGGGCTGATCTGAGGACTGATGGGGATAGAGGGGGCTGATCTGAGGTCTGATGGGGGCATATTCATTTAATATGGGGCTTATGGGCTTATCTGAGGTTTGATGGGGGCACATTCATTTAATATGGGGCTGATGGGCTGATCTGAGGTCTTATGGGGGTCTGACATGGAGGGCTGATATGGGGGTCTGATGTGATGTCCTTAAATTTATGGAGGGTCTGATATGAGGTGTGATCTTATTTTCTTACTCTAAAATCTAGGGTGCGTCTTATCAGGTGCTTCTTATAAAGTGAAAAATACAGTACATTTATTTATTTTTTTTTACAAAAAAGGCCCAAGATTTTCATTTTTACAATTGAAAATCACCCCATAATTCGTTACTCATATTCTCCTGAAAACGACAACACCCCATATGTGGTCACAAAGTTTTATAGGCACACTGCGTGGCTCAGAAGGGAAGGAGCGCCATGTGCATTTGAGGCCTAGTTTGGCGATTTATACAACATTGACTGACAAATGCAGAGGCTCTGAGGTTAAATAAAAAATAAGAAACCCCTAAGAAATTACCCTATTTTAGAAACTACACCCCTCACAGTTTTTACCAAGGAGTGTAAGTGAGCATTTTGATCTAACAGGTGTTTTGCAAAACTAATTCACAGCAGATGGTGCAAAGTGAAAAATTGCAATTTTTCCATAGATGTGTCATTTCAGTGCCCAATAACTCATAACTGAGCCCTCTTATTATTCCTCCTGGTTTTAGAAACACCCTACATGTGGCCCTAATATTTTGTGTGGACATACAACAGGGCCCAGGAGTAAAAGAGCACCATGCACATTTGAGGCCCAATGTGGTGATTTACGCATCTTGTGCTGACAACTGTAGAGGCCCTGGGGTGAAATAATCAATGGAACCCCTGAGAAGTGACCCTATATCAGAAAGTACACCCCAAGGTATTTATTAGGGGTGGAGTGAGCATTTTGACCCCATAGGTGTCTTGCAAAAATTAATGAGCATGGGTTTGTGCAAAATGAAAATTGCAAGTTTTCAACAGATATGGCATTTCAGTGCCCACCATGTGCCATCTGAGACACACCATGCCCTTTCAATTGTTAGGTGGGTTCTACTAGGTACAGAAATGCCATAAACGAGGACATAAACTGCTGTTTGGGTACACTGCAGGGTTCAGGAAAGACCACTATTTTGCTTTTGCTCTGCAGATTTTGATGGATTAGGTTATGGGTACCATGTTGCTTTTGAACAGTCTCTGGGGACCAGAACAGACATTTTCTGACAACCATACATTCATTTTTCTCCGAATGAAGCTATTGAGTTGCCATCATCGGTTCTATTTTGGGGTACATACAACTGTTGATCACTTTTTACTGCTATTGCTTTTTTTTTGTCTTGTTATTGCGGCGAACAGTGTGTGGAAAAAATTACACATTGTCGTTAATCTGCCGATTACAGAGTTACCTTTTTTTATTTTTTTTAATCATGTTTTTGCATCACCATTTTTTGAAATACATATTTTTTCATTTTTTTTCATTCATTACACTTTTTGTGAAGCAAAGTTGCAAAAAAATGGCTGTATTGGCAGTTTTTATTCATATTTTTTACAGAGTTCACCTGACCAGCTGGATCATGTGATATTTTATAGGTTGTTTAGGATGCAGTAATACCTAATATGTCTATTTTTTATGTTTTACACAGTAAAAGCATTTAGGAAAAGAAATAAACTTGTTTTTGTTTTGCCATTCTCTGAAAGCCATTTTTTATGACAATTGTCTCTTGTGGGGGCTTGTTTTTTTGCAGAATGAAGTTATGGTTTTATTGGTAAGATTTTGGGGTACATACAACTTTTTAATCACTTGGTATTACACTTTTTGTGAAAAGTTGCAAAAAAATGTCTGTTTTGACACCGTTTTTATTTATTTATTTTTTATTATGCGAAAGGGGCTTTTCTTTTACTTGAAACTTTTTTTATTATGTAAAACACTTTTTAGTTTTTATTTTTGTCCCACTATGGGACTTCATTTTATGGGGTCTGATCTCCTTTACAAAGCATTACAATACAAGGTCAGTATTAAACTGACAGAGTGCCTATTAGACCCAGCCTAGGGGCTGGATCTCATAGGCTTTCGTAGAAGGCAGGCCCCCGATGGGGCGTGGAGGGTGCCCATACCCTCTGCAAACCCTGTGCATGCCATGGTCAGCATTGACCGCAGCATACAAGGAGTTAATACGCCAGTGTATTCACTGATGCTTGCGTATACAGCAGGGGCTCGGCTGACAGGAACAACTGGACCCCTGCTGCTGATCGAGCTGGCGCAGCTCCTGCACCTGCCCGATCAAAGCTCCATACATGTACAGCGCTGGTCCTTAGGTCACAGCACACAGTGCTGTACACGTATGGCACAAGTCGTCAACAGGTTAATGGGTGCACAGATAGCCATGGGTGGACTAGGCACTTAACGTGGCCGCGTTTTGTAGTCAGGTCCAAATTGATAGAAGGTGGGGCCAACACAAGTAAACAGGACTAGCAATACCATATTGTGGCACATTATATCACCTCCAACAGAGCCCTGTAAGGTAGTTGATTACTCCTACTCAGCAGTAATAAAGCAATAAATAAAATCAAATGTTACTGGCTCACTAGTACTTTTGGTGAGCCAGTAATTTTAGATTTTGAGGTATACCTATGATGCAAAGCTGAAAAACAAAGTTAGTCCTAATATGCAGGTACGAGTCACCATGGCTGAACATACAAAATCAAACACAATGCAAACAAAGAGTAGTGATCTTAGAGTGAAGCATGTACAGCAGGCCAGACACTTTCCATTCATTTGTCCCCATATATATATAAATTCATATAAATATTGTAACAGGATTAGCTCAAGGGATCACTGTCTCCTGGCATAGACGGGCGCTGTTGGCACACAAAACACAGTCCAGTCCAAGCAAGTATGGTGCAACTGACCTCAGACAGTTTTATTGGCTATTGCAAACAAAAGCATTAAACAAAACAGTACAAAATAAAATAAATGCCTGGCCGTCTGGCCACTTCCTCTATACAACAAGTGGTTCCTAGCTAAAGGAAGTTGATTCTTGTACCCAGCTCCCCAAACAAAACACACAGTTGCTTATTATTCACATCAGAGCTTTCCCAGGAGCAGAGGCCATCAGCTAGTGGGCAGTCTGCCCTCTTATAGCACACCCAGCTTTTCAGGTGATTAGCCACAGTTACCACAAATACCTGGAGTGGATAAAAGGAGCAAGGACCCACCCAACTCTCCCTGCTCCAAACAGCCAGGCCCTTCTAACCAAGTTTTTGATAAAACCTTTACAAACAGAAAACACAGTTTTCCTTGCTGCTTCAACTCCCTGGCTGCTATTTAGAATGTATAAGACAGGAGCCTAGGTGAAATATAGATTCCTTCTACCACTTTCCCCCTGGTCCTGTCACAATATATAGCTACACTGATGAGCAAAAGGGTAACAATGTTTTGAACTTTTGACTTTCAGGTTCCATATCTCACCATCCACTACAGTTTCAAACATCATTTTATGCCATCATTGTACCATAATTTTATAGACAATCATCTTGGTTATCTCATATATAAATTGGACTTGAAACTATTTAGCATATGATTAGTTATGCAGATACTTGTCATGTGACTGCATTGTTACTGTTTTGCTCCTGGAGGTGGGACAATATTTTCTTTCTTGTATACTGCAAATTACAACCTATTCTCACATTCCCTAATAGCTCAGTGTGTTATTAGGTTGATTTCCAAGCGAAAGGACACTGGTTCGAATGAATGAGCAGCCATGAAGAAGATTTCCCAGGAAAAGAGAAACAGCATCATCTAGCTCATCAATAGTGGTATCTCGGCCGAGAAAATTGCCAAACTGCTTCATTTGATTGCCATGGCAGTTGGAAGAATGCGAAATGAAGTCTGTGCATCCATTCCAAATCCAAGAGTTGGCTTATCATAAGGGCTATCAGTTTTGGCGCAACACAGCGGTGGAGGTGGCTTGTATGCTTCATAATAGTGAGATCACAGACATCTATGCAAGCACTGTGACACAAGAATTACACAAGTCTGGAATGATGGCCCAAAAAAATGGTGAAAAAGCCTCGACTTCAATATCGTTGTTAGCTCAGCACTGGTCCATGCCGGCGCTGCTGCCCCTACCCGCAGGCACGGGCACCGGGCTCCCTTTTTTCCTCCTGCTGCCATGCTCCGTGCTGACAAGTGTGGGCAGCAGGTAGCTTAACTCTTGTATCTGTGCTCCATGCCAGAGTTACTTCCTGCTTGAGTCCTGTACTGGTTGTTAGGGCTTGCACGGGTATGTCTCTCCTCCATTGTGTGGCAGCACGTACACGCCCTCTGTCTCCCTGGCCTATTGCTGGATTACAGAAAGTATTTAAAGGCGTTTCCTGCCCCAGGAAGATGCCTGAGCAACTCATGGTCACTAGCTTGTCTAGTTCCTCGTGTTTTTGGAGTTTTGCTCTTCTATATACTGGACCCTGCTTTTGGATTTATCGGATTTCGCTTGTTTATCGCCAGCCTCTGACCTTGGACTTCATTTACGGACTTTGTTTGTCCACTGCCTGCCCTGACTTTGGACTTCCTGACCACGTACTTTCCCTTGGTGCTGTCACCAGTATCTTTGATCCCCTGGTCAGCTGCCACTGACTCGGGGGCTGCTCTGGAGTGGCACCTGGCAACTACCCTAACGGCCCAAGCCTATTCTCACCACCAGAGGCTCTAGTGAAGACCCGGTAGTTGCATAGTCACGCCCCTCCCGAATATAGCCAGTCAGTGGCGCAGTGGGTCTACACCTGCTTGCATAATAGTTTGCTCAGGCCATGGACCACGCTGGTCAGAACCCTACTAGTCTCACCAAGTTACACCAGGAATTTGCCCAACAGCATGAGCTCCAGGATCAAATCCTGTCCTATTTATGTAATGCAAATATGCGTCTAAATGACCTGACATCTGCTAACCCAGCATCATCGTCCGTCTGCCATGGTTAACCCAGCTCTTGCTCCGCCATCTCCCTATGCACCAGGATCTGGACCTCGCCTTTCAGCTCCTCCACGCTTCAATGGTGACTCTAAGCAGAGCCAGGGGTTCATAAATCAATGCACCATTCATTTTGAACTCTTACTTAACCAATTAGCCTCGCACCAAGCCAAAGTAGCTTTTCTTATGTCACACCTTACTGGAGAGGCACTAGCCTGGATCAACCCTCTCTGGGAAAGGAATGACCCGGTCATAAAGGATCTACAGGCCTTCCTAAAAGCCTTCCACAGGGTGTTCGATGAGCCAGCATGCACCACCTCAGCCGCATCCTCTATACTGCGGTTGCACCAAGGGAGCCAATCCGTGGACCAGTATGCAGTCCAGCTGGCCTCTGAACAAGGCTGGAATAATGAGGCACTCATGGCTACCTTTTGTGAAGGTCTCTGTGGGAAAATTAAGGACGAGCTGGCCGGACGAGATGTTCCTTCCACCTTGGATGACCTTGCCTCCCTGGCTACTCAAATTGATTTGCAGTTCCAGGAATGTGCCAGAAAGGTGGCACGTGAGAGGAGACTTTTTCACCTGGCATCTTCCCTTCAGCGACCTCTACCTCTCAGCCTTCCATGTTGTCTGCATCTCCAGAGCCCATGCAGGATGACCGAGTCAGGCTGACTGAACAGGAACATGATCACCACCGTGCTAAAGGACTTTGCTTCTATTGTGGTGGTTCTGATTATTTTCTTTGTGCTTGTTACCTGAAGCCAGGAAACTCCAGAGCCTAGGGTCTTTTGGAGAGGCAACCCTAGGTGAAGATAATTCCTCTCTACCCCTAACTCTGCTGAAAACTTTGTCATTTGGAGATAATCGATTTATGGAAATGGCTCTTATGGATTCCATATCGGTAGGAAACTTCCTGCAGCAAGTCATAGTGGATCGATATCGTATTCCAGTCTGACACTTGCAGAGACCATTGATGGTGTCATCTGTCGATGGAAGGGCTCTGTCTGAGTCCATACAATTTACTTCTGAACCTATGAAACTACAGGTGGGACCTCTCCATACTTAAGAGATTTCGTTCTTGATTCTTCCAAGTCTGTCTCATCCTCTCCTTTTGGGACTACCATGGCTCCATATCCATGAACCTGTTCTTGATTGGAAGTCCGGAGAGGTGCTTCGTTGGGGACAGTCCTGCCTTAGAAAATGTCTTCCTCCTGTTCAGCCTGCTCGGTTACCCCTGGTACCACCAAATCTTGAAGATCTGCCTGCAGCATATCACACCTATGCCGATGTCTTACTTCCACACAGGCCCTATGATTGTCCTATTGACCTGGTTCCTGATTCTTCAAATCCCTGTGGTCATATTTATCCCCTGTCGCCAGCAGAGACACAAGCCATGTCCAAATATATTACAGAAAATCTTGATACAGGATTTATCCGGAGATCATCTTCTCCAGGTGGCGCTGGCTTCTTCTTTGTGAACAAAAAAGATGGTTCTCTCCGGCCATGTATCGATTATAGGGGTCTAAGATCACATTCAAGAACAAATACCCTCTTCCTCTTATTCCAGAGTTGTTTGACCGCTTCAGAGGAGCTAAGATCTTCTCCAATTTAGATCTGGGTGGGGCCTACAACTTGATCCGAATTCGTCAAGGGGACGAGTGGAAGTCCGCCTTTAACACCCGTGACGGTCACTATGAGTATCTGGTCATGCCCTTCTGGCCAAGCAATTCCCCGGTGTTATTTCAAGAATTCGTCAATGATATCTTCAGCGACTCTATTCCTGTGTTTGGTCTATCTTGACAACAGTCTAATGTTCTCCTCAGATTTGATCTCCCATCGGAAACAGGTGTGCCTGGTCCTAAAAAAGGCTTAGAGAGAATAATCTGTATGCTAAATTTGAAAAAAGAATCTTTGAACAATCCTCGCTTCCATTTCTGGGGTACATAACATCTGATACTGGCCTGCAGATGGATCCTGAGAAGCTGTTCTTAATTTTGGCCTCATCCTTCTGGTTTAAAGGCAATTCAACTTTTCCTGGGGTTCGCCAACTACTACTGCCAGTTTGTGCCACACTTCTCTTCTTTGACAGCTCCCATCTCAGCCTTGACCCGCAAAGGGGAGAATCCCAAGAATTAGACAGCTGAGGCTGAATCACCCTTTCAAGCCTTGAAGCAGGCCTTCTCTATGACTCCAGTACTCCATCGTCCTGATTGCCTATTGAAGCTGGGGCGGTGGGGATGCCCCCAGAGGAAGGCTTTTGCCAAAACGTGCTTTGGGGTGTGCGGCTCTCCTGTGGATACTGTGTATTGATGGGTATGTTACTAACAGCTACTGTTATACTGATCTCCTGTTTTATAGGGATCACTGTCTCTATATATCTTTGGGATGACGTCTGTATGACGTCTGTATGACGTCTTGGGCATTCTCCTGTTATTTATCTACTTGGAGTACATCCCCACCCCTTATTTGTTGTATACAGGTATATTGTGGACAGTTTTACCTTTTATAACATTAGTCACTTTGCCATTGGCAACCATTTGTATATGTTACTTAAAGAGGACATTTCATGGTTTTACATTATAGTAGGTAAATACCTTTACTTGCAGGGCACCCCCCGATGATGCTGCCACCCGCCCAGGTTTTTCAAAATAGCGCTCCTGCGCCCCGCTCTGCCCCCCTGTATTTTTCGCGCTCAGTATGCTAATACTGAGCATCGGTACAGGGAGGAGGAGATGCCCGGGTTTCTCAATGGGCGTCTCCTTCTCCCTGGCTGTGCCGTGATCCAATCACATCAGAGAGCGTCACAGCCAGGGAGAAAAAAACTCCTTGGCTGTGACGTTCTCCGATTTCATCTCTCTTTTATATCATGTTATGTTATATTTATTCATACAAATAAAATTTTCTATTTTTCTGAGCTGTATAGACTGTTGTTTTTTGTAGGTTATTATATTATTACCAACATTGGGAATGTGTAGAAGAGACCTGGAACAGATTTTGGTCGAGACATGCTTGAAGTCTGATCAATAGCATGCCCAGAAGGATTCAGGCAGTGTTGAAGGCCAAAGGCGGATTTACAAAATACTAACAAAATAATAAAAATTTACATCTAGAATTTTAGGAGCAAAACAGTAACAATGCAGTTGCATGACAAGAATATGCATAACTAATCATAGTTGCAACTCCAATTAATGTATGAGATAGCCAAAATGATTGTCTGTAGTGGATGGTGGATGGTGACATATGGAGCTTGAAAGTCAAAAGTTCAAAACATTGTTACCCTTTTGCTTGTCAGTGTATAGCTCTCTAGACAGTGGTAAATTGGTAGGGTGGGAAGGGGCATTACATACCACAGTGCTATAGTCGGATCTCTGGTGCTTCGAGTGAGAGACTAGTTTTTATAAAAATCAAACTAAATGCAACAGCACTGCAAATACAGAATACCAGTGGTCCCTCAAGTTACGATATTAATTGGTTCCAGGAGGACCATTGTAAGTTTGAACGATTGTAACTTGACCACTCCATAACTAAAAGTGATGTTCGAACAAAAATAATCAGATAACCCAAGACAGACAAAGTAAGTTATGATGTAAAACAGCCACTTCAGGGGCGTTGCTAGGGTCTCAAAAGATCCGGGGCCCAAGCCCCAATGAATATGGCCCAATTCTCTATGTCGACCCTCGCCCCACCCCTGCTAGTTCACCTCCTGTGCCATTTATACTTATTCTGTTTCGTTATATATAGACTTATTGTCCATCAGCCTCAGCATCAACAGGCAGTCTAGGTGTGTTTATATAGTTCACCTCAGGGGCTTTGCTAGGGTCTCAAAAGATCCGGGGCCCAAGCCCCAATGAATATGGCCCAATTCTCTATGTCAACCCTCGTCCCACCCCTGCTATACAGCAACACATACCTCACATCCAGCACCTTTTAACATGCAGTCCCATGTAAATAACATCACCCCTCCCACAGCCTCCTCCAACATACAGTCCCATGTAAATAACATAACCCTGCCCCAGCCACCTCCAACATGCAGTCCCATGTAAATAACATCACTCCACCTCACTCCAACTCACAGTCCCATGTAAATAACATAACCCTGCCCAAACCACCTCCAATACACCTCCTGCGCCATTTATAGTTATTCTGTTCTGTTATACATAGACTTACTGTGCATCAGACTCAGCATCAACAGGCGATCTAATATACAGCCATGTTTATCTAGTTCACGTGCTGCACCATTCATACTTAATCTGTTCTATTATACATAGACTTACTGTGTATCAGATTAATCGTCAACAGGCAGTCTAAAATATAGGCTCCTTTATCTAGTTCATCTGCTGCGCCATTTATACTTAATCTGTTCTGTTATACATAGACTTTCTGTGCATCAGACTCAGCATCAACAGCAGGGGCGTACATAGAAATCATTGGGCCCCATAGCAAGAATCTGAATGGGGCCCCTAACTCCGCCCACTATCCTGGCCCATCCCACATGCTGCCCTGGCTCCTCCCCTGCCACACCCCCATTTTCCAATAAATAAATATATACTTGACCTTCTGAAAATCTTGTTATACTGTATGGGGCCAGCCACAAGGAGACATTATACTGTATGGAGGCCACAAGAAGACGTTATACAGTATGGGGGCAGCCACAAGGAGACGTTATACTGTATGGGGGCCACAAGAAGACGTTATACTGTATAGTGGCCACAAGGAGACGTTATACTGTATGGGGGCAGCCACAAGGAGACATTATACTGTATGGGGGCAGCCACAAGGAGACGTTATACTGTATGGGGGCCACAAGGAGACGTTATACTGTATGGGGGCCACAAGGAGACGTTATACTGTATGGGGGCCACAAGGAGACGTTATACAGTATGGGGGCAGCCACAAGGAGACGTTATACTGTATGGGGGCCACAAGAAGACGTTATACTGTATAGGGGCCACAAGGAGACGTTATACTGTATGGGGGCAGCCACAAGGAGACATTATACTGTATGGGGGCCACAAGGAGACATTATACTGTATGGGGGCCACAAGGAGACGTTATACTGTATGGGGGCAGCTACAAGGAGACATTATACTGTATGGGGGCCACAAGGAGACGTTATACTGTATGGGGGCCACAAGGAGACGTTATACAGTATGGGGCAGCCACAAGGAGACGTTATACAGTATGGGGGCAGCCACAAGGAGACGTTATACTGTATGGGGGCAGCCACAAGGAGACGTTATACTGTATGGGGGCCACAAGGAGACGTTATACTGTATGGGGGCCACAAGGAGACGTTATACAGTATGGGGGAAGCCACAAGGAGACGTTATACTGTATGGGGGCCAAAAGAAGACGTTATACTGTATAGGGGCCACAAGGAGACATTATACTGTATGGGGGCCACAAGGAGACGTTATACTGTATGGGGCAGCCACAAGGAGACGTTATACTGTATGGGGACCACAAGGAGACGTTATACTGTATGGGGGCAGCCACAAGGAGACGTTATACTGTATGGGGGCAGCCACAAGGAGACGTTATACTGTATGGGGGCCACAAGGAGACATTATACTGTATGGGGGCCACAAGGAGACGTTATACTGTATGGGGGCCACAAGGAGACGTTATACTGTATGGGGGCCACAAGGAGACGTTATACAGTATGGGGGCAGCCACAAGGAGACGTTATACTGTATGGGGGCCACAAGAAGATGTTATACTGTATGGGGGCCACAAGGAGACATTATACTGTATGGGGGCCGCAAGGAGACGTTATACTGTATGGGGGCAGCCACAAGGAGACGTTATACTGTATGGGGGCAGCCACAAGGAGACGTTATACTGTATGGGGGCAGCCACAAGGAGACATTATACTGTAAGGGGACAACAAGGAGACATACATCCCTCCCCAAGAATACCCATCCAAGTCAGTCACTAAGTCAGTTTGTTTTCCAACCTTTTCTGGAGAGGTCCTCTTTGTGTGCAGCTGCCGGCACTGGAACTGTTGTGACCGGACAGACGGAGGGTGATGGTCACGCAGCAGGACTCAGGACAGGAGGCAATTCATGGAGGATGGCAGGCTGGCAGCCGCAGGTCACTGAGGTGGGGGCATGCAGTGGCAGGCGGCCACACATCAAGGGAGCCCATATCTCCCAGCCAGGTGCGCGCCTGCTGCTTGATTGCGCTGACACTGGCCAGCGCAGCAGCAGGCGCTGGGTCCTGGGAGCGTGCCGCCCTGCTGCCCCAGCCGGCATCACGTAAAGGTCAGGTTATATCAGATCTGATCAAGCCGAGGGGGGGGGGGTCGGGGCACTGTGATATAGGACTATTAGCGGGGCACATTTTGCCGCGCGCAGGCTTTTTACCGGTCCGGCGATCAGCCAAAACTTACTGCACAGGGCCCACCGGCTTGTGTGCAGAGGGGCGGGGCCTTCCATGCGCTCTGGGCCCCCCTGTGCCGCGGGCCCCATAGCAGTGGCGTGGTCTGCCTACATTGGCGGTACGCCACTGATCAACAGGCAGTCTAATATATAGTCAGGTGTATAGCTATTTAAATAACATTACTCCCTCCCACAGCCGCCATCAACATACAGTCCCATGTAAATAACATCACTTTCTCCCACAGCCATCAACATACAGTCCAATGTAAATAACATCACTCCCTCCCACAGCCGCCATCAACATACAGTCCCATGTAAGTAACATCGCTCCCTCCGACAGCCGCTTTTAACATGCAGTCCCATGTAAATAACATCACCCCCTTCCACAGCCTCCTCCAAAATACAGTACCATGTAAATAACATCACTCCACCCCACTCCAACTCACAGTCTCATGTAAATAGCATAACCCTGCCTAAGCCACCTCCAACACAAAGTCCCATGATAATAACATTCCTCCCTTCTGTCCTAACATACAGTCCCAGTTAAATAACTACAACTCCCAGCATTCCTCTGCCTCTCCCTTCACTTACCTCTCCTGATATAGCAGATATCACCATAGCTTCTTCCCTACTTCTCCTCTTCAGTGCCGTCATCTCCTGCACTGGTCACATGTCCGTGACATCATCGCAGGTTCTTTTCAACCTCTGTCTTCTGCACTGATCACATGACCTGTGATGTCATCACAGGCCTTACATCTCTTGCAGTGCATTAGATTCAATTATATTGCCGTCCTGAGGACGGCAATACAGTTGTATCTGTCTGGGAAGCAGGACATTCGGGACCTGGGAGAAAACATCAGGGTCCCAGGCCCTGAATGTTTCAGCCTAGCAACGCCCCTGGTTCACCTCCTGCGCCATTTATACTTATTCTGTTCTGTTATACATAGACTTACTGTGCATCAGACTCAGCATCAACAGGCGGTCTAATATATAGCCATGTTTATCTAGTTCACGTGCTGCACCATTCCTACTTAATCTGTTCTATTATACATAGACTTACCGTGTATCAGATTCATCGTCAACAGGCAGTCTAAAATATAGGCTCATTTATCTAGTTCATCTGCTGCGCCATTTATACTTAATCTGTTCTGTTATACATAGACTTTCTGTGCATCAGACCCAGCATCAACAGGCAGTCTAATATATAGTAAGGTGTATCTAGTTCACCTGCTGCACCATTCTTACTTAATCTTTTCTGTTATACATAGACTTTCTGTGCGTCAGATTCATTGTCAACAGGCTGTCTTATAGGCACGTTTATCTAGTTCATCTGCTGCACCATTCATACTTAATCTGTTCTGTTATACATAGACTTACTGTGCTTCAGATTCAGCATCAACAGGCAGTATAAAATATAGGCTCATTTATTTAGTTCATCTGCTGCGCCATTTATTCTTAATCTGTTGTGTTATACACAGACTTACTCTGCATCAAACTCAGCGTCAACAGGCAGTCTAATATTTAGGCGCATTTATCTAGTTCACCTGCTGCACCATTTATACTTAATCTGTTATGTTGTTGATAGATTACTGTGCATTAGACTCAGCGTCAAGAGGCGGTCTAATATTTAGGCCTTTTTATCTAGTTCACTTGCTGTGCCATTCGTACTTAGCTACATAGTTGCATTACTTATGCAGTTACTGTACACTATGGCAACAGACAGCTGCCTGGGCCCTCAAAAGGAACAGGCAGTGGCAAAAATGTTACTGTAGACAGGGGCTAGAAGGGGTGGTGGTAGCAACAGCTGGAGCAACAGGCCACAGCTTCGAATTTCATCCAACAGTTGTATTTTGACCAACAATCCCGCTGTACAGGAATGGTTGACTTGCTAATCTCAAGTGACATCAGACACACACAGATCGGTTCCTCTGACACCACACTTAGTTGGCATGGCCCAGGAAGAACCTCTGTGCCCTCACCTGTCCTGCAACTGCCTCTTTCTTTTGCTGCTCCTTCTGCTCGGGAAGTGATGCATGCTGCCGGCTCTGCTCCGCTTTTCAGCGAAGACAAGCTTAGTGTGGACAGTTAACATCTACAGGCCAGCACAGACTTGGAAGAGTGGTAAGCTGCTTAGGCGTGCAACTAGCGATGATGCCGGGTAGGAGAATGGATGCCGCGACGTGGCCATGAGACTGGTGAGGGTGACATAAATGACGACCAGACAGTAGTGGATGATGATGTAGCCGATCGCATGTGGGAGCTGGGTGAAAAGGGGGCATCATCATCAAGGGGTGAGAGTGCCAGCAGGCCCATGAGACAGCAGCAGGGTTGCAGCAGTGGAAGATCTGGAGCCAAACGTGCCCGGGGTAGACTGCTGATACTCAGAAGCCTACCTTTCAGGAAACAACTAGCAGTGCACAGGTTCATAAAGGCAGCGGCAGGCAGTCAGCATGGAGTGGTGGGTAAAATTTCGTTGGCGGTATGCAGGATATGTGGGCAGAAGGTGAGGTGTGATCAGGGTGCAAATGTTGGCACCACAGCCCTACAGCTTGACCCTCACCCCTTCTCCAGCAGTCAGTTCTTTTCAACCTCAGCAGAAGGAAGCTGTTGTTCTTTCTCCTCGTCTATTGCTCCTGATGCTCCGCCTCCTACTACTCTTCGTCACGTGTTTCGCCAACAATCAATCACCAAGGTGACTGCAAAGACACAACAGTATGCGTGCACTTATCCAACAGCGCACAAGCTGAACGTGCACCTGGCCAAGTGGCACTACAGTCCCTCCCTTTCCATATCGTGGACTTTGAACATTCAGAGAACTGATGGCTTGTGCCCAGCCAAGGTGGAGAGTCCCAAGCCATCATTACTTCTCTAAAATGCTGTACCAGCCCTACACACATATGTTGAACAGAAGGTGGGGCAGTCTTTGAGCCTGTTGGCATCTGGTACAATTCATGCCAGTGGTGATGTATGGAGCTGTAACTATGGTTAAGAAAAATATATGTTCTTTACAGCCCACTGGATAAATGTGGTTCAGGACAAGGCACACCAGCAACTTGGCCAGGTGATGACAATGCCGCCTCCGCATTGTAATCGTGGGATGTCTAAGCCAATGTCCTCCTCTGCCTCTTGATGCTCCACCTTGTCCGCAGCCTCCACGGCACAGTTCAGAGTGGTCCTCCAGAATACCACCTATGCAAAGTATAGGTTGTCAAACGGTTCTGCACCTGGTCAGCCTGGGAGAACGGAGTCAGACCAAGGAGGAGCTGCTCCACATCATCTACCAAGAAATGAAACCCTGGCTGTCTCCTCGCCAACTGGAGATAGGAACCATGGTCACCGATAACTGTCTGTGGAGGCTGACCCATGCGCCCTGCATGGCTCATGTCTTCAATCTGGTTGTCACCCGGTTCCTGAAGTCTTCTACCCAACTGCAAGATGTCTTGAAAATGTCAAGGAAACTGTGCATGCACTTCAGCCACTCTTACAAAATAGTGTTCCCCTACATTGCCTTATATGCGATGTTTCCACACGTTGGAACTCCACGCTCCACATGTTAGACTGTATGAGCAGAGGAAACTCGAGACTGATTTCTTGATGATGCAAGCAAACAGGACTACTATCCAGTGTAAATTCGACATTAGACAGTGGCAGCTCATGTGTGACCCTTGCATTTGCTTAGGCTCTTTGAGGAGGCCCCTTTATTTGTCAGGACTACAGGATGAATGATGTCATTCCACTCTTTCACATCCTGAAGGGGATACTGATAAATCTGACTAGCATAGAGACAGAAGACATGGCGCCTATATCGCATGGCCACCTGAACACTGTGGAGGCTGAACTGACACAGGTGGAGGATGAGGACAAGGATGAGGAAATAAACACCTAGGAATTCTATACAGAACTAGGTGGTTTATCTGCCAAAGCAACAGGAGGAGCTAGAGGGCAAAGACTAAGACGACACAGATGACCCTCACAGACCTTGGCAGTATGCAGTGGAGATGGAGGAAAGGAGTCCTTCCAAGTCCCTTGCGCATATGGTTAGATGGCAAATGACAGCTGCATTATCACCATTCGACAGAGGGATGACTACTGGCTCTCCACAATGTTAGACCCTCAATACCGGTCCAAAATGGGACCTTTTTTTACACGTTCTGAGAGGGATAAAAAACTAAATTACTATCGTGGTATGCTTTGTAGTCGGTTAATCGCTGCCTACGTGCGCCATCGCCCATTCTCACAATGGTCTAACCAAAGGTACCCTCTGAGCTCACATTCCACTGCCATGACTGCTGGATGGGCAGGCAGGAGCAGCTCCAGCTCCATCAGCAACAACTTCAGCAAATAGCATTTATTATGTAGAGAAAGTAAAGACAAGGCATTTACTAATGTATTGTGATTGTCCATATTGCTTACTGTGCTGGCTGGATTCATTTTTTTCCATCGCATTATACACTGCTCATTTCTATGGTTACAACCACTCTGCAATTCATCAGTGGTGGGCGTGCTTGCACACTATAGGAAAATGCAGAAGCTTATGTGTTGCTCCCACGTTCCTGGCCACCAAATAGGCGAGCGATTTTTCCTATAATGTGGAAGCACGACCACCACTGCTGAAGTGAGACAACAACTTTAAAGGGGGAGCGCACATAGGCTGGTGTTTTTGCCTATAGTGTGCAAACATGGCCACTGCTGATGGATTGCAGGGTGGTCGTAACCACGGAAATGAGCAGTGTATAATGTGATGGAAAAATGAATCCAGCCAGTGAAAAAAGCAATATAGAAAATAACAATACATTAGTAAGTGTCTTGTATTAACTTTCTCTACATGATAAATGCTATTTACTGAAGTGACACAAGCCTTTTATGTCTTAAAGGGAACCTGTCATCACCGAAACACCCCCTGAACTAGAGTAATCGGTGTATAGTGTAAGTGACGCTGAATCCGAATATGTAAGTTTTATCTTCATACTCACTTCCATTCTGACGCTGTGCTCCCACAAACTTTCAGTAAAATGCACTCACTGGACTCTTCTTTGAGTCCTCTCCATTATGTGAGTGAGCACTGGAGTCCAGTAAATGTGCATTTTACTGCTGGTTTGTCAGAGCACAGCGTCAAAATGCAAGTGAGTACGAAGATAAAACTTACATGTTCGGATTCAGCATCACTTACACTATACAACGCTTACTCTAGTTCAGGGGGTGTTTCGGAGATGACAGGTTCCCTTTAAGTCTCTGATGAGCAGTTTTCTTCAGCTACCTATTAAGAAACCATCCATCAGCAGCAGGACATGGAGCAGAACCTGAACCAGCAGGTGGTGGCATACTTGGACTGTGCCCTGTCACCCAAATCCAAGATCCCCTGGACTACTGGGCAGCCAAACTTGATTTGAGGCCGCAACTGGACAAGTTTGACCTGGACAAGCTTTCCTGCTCAGCCAGCAGTGTGACATCAGAGCGGGTGTTTGGTGCAACGAGTGGCATAGTTACCCCAAAAAGAACCTTTTAACACAAAACATTTCCAGAAAATAGTTCCAGCGCATTTATCTCTGTTCTGGACCCACTTCTGTTTTTGCCTTACCAATACTGGTGAAATACTGATGCAAAAAATTGACCAAATACTGACCATGTGATAGAGGCCATTAAAGTCCTGCATGCTGGACTTCTTTTCCATCTGAATAAAACCAATTTCAGACACAAATGACCAAAACACATGCAAATTGAGCATAAGGCCTCTATCACACAGTCAGTACTTTGCATCAGGATTTGACCATGATTTGGAAGCCAAAAGCAGGAGTGGATCCAAAACACAAAACAGATTGACTCCTGTTTTTGCCTTACAAGTACTGATCAAATGCTGACCAAATACTGATCGTGTAAAGGAGGATGCTCAAAATACAGGATACGCTTTTTTTTGCTGTTCTGACGGATCAGAAGAAGGGAAAAATAAACATTGACGTAATGCAACTTTACTGCTGAGACCCTCCCCACTCCCCAGTTCACACTTCAGTTATTTGGTCAGTTATTTCCATCAGTTTTTGTGAGCCAAATTCAGGAGCCAAGCTTACTCTCGGATTACGTATCATGAATCGCTCTTCACCTGTTCTGTGTGTTTGACCAGCACCTGCTTTTGGCTGACAATTAATGATGTGAATAACTGACCAAATAACTGAATTGTGAACTAAGCCTAATAGTAACGCACAGCCATTCTACAGCTAACAGAAGGGATTCAAAAGCATGTGTTTACACTGCCACAACAGATTAAAAGAACCTTTTTATTGTCTTTATTTTGTTCCACTAAAGAGCCATTTGGACACAGCTCCTGCAGGAGCTACAGTGCCTTGCGAAAGTATTCGGCCCGCTGGAACTTTTCAACCTTTTGCCACATTTCAGGCTTCAAACAAAAAGATATAACATTTTAAATTTTTGGTGAAGAATCAACAAGTGGGTCACAATTGTGAAATGGAACGAAATTTATTGGATCATTTAATCATTTTTTGTAATAATAGAACTGAAAAGTTGGGCGTGCAAAATTATTCGGCCCCCTTGCATTAATACTTTGTTGTGCCACCTTTTGGTGAGATTACAGCTGAAAATCGCTTGGGGTATGTCTTTATCAGTTTTGCACATCTAGAGACTGAAATTCTTGCCCATTCTTCCTTGCAAAACAGCTCAAGCTCTTTGAGGTTGGATGGAGAGCGTTTGTGAACAGCAGTTTTCAGCTCTTTCCACATATTCTCAATTGGATTCAGGTCTGGACTTTAACTTTCCATTCTAAGACCTGGATACGTTTATTTATGAACCATTCCATTGTAGATTTTGCTTTATTTTTTTGTGATCATTGTCTTGTTGGAAGATAAATCTCCGTCCTTGTCTCAGGGCTTTTGCAGACTCCAACAGGTTTTCATCCAGAATGGTCCTGTATTTGGCTCCATCCATCTTCCCATCAAGTTTAACCATCTTCCCTGTCCCTGCTGATGAAAAGCAGGCCCAAACCATGATGCTGCCACCACCATGTTTGACAGTGGGGATGGTGTGTTCAGGGTGATGAGCTCTGTTGCTTTTACGCCAAACATATCGTTTTGCATTGTTTCTAAAAAGTTTGATTTTGGTTTCATTTGACCAGAGCACCTTCTTCCACATGTTTGGTGTGTCTCCCAGGTGGCTTGTGGCAAACTGTAAACGAGACTTTTTATGGATATCTTTAAGAAATGGCTTTCTTCTTGCCACTCTTCCATAAAGGCCAGATTTGTGAAGTTTTCGACTGATTGTTGTCCTTTGGACAGACTCTCCCACCTCAGCTGTAGATCTCTGCAGTTCATCCAGAGTGATCATTGGCCTCTTGGCTGCATCTCTGATCAGTCTTCTCCTTTTTTTAGATGAAAGTTTAGAGGGATGGCCGGGTCTTGGTAGATTTGCAATGGTCTGATACTCCTTCCATTTCAATATGATCGCTTGCACAGTGCTCCTTGGGATGTTTAAAGCTTGGGAAATATTTTGGTATCCAAATCCAGCTTTAAACTTCTCCACAACAGTATTACGGACCTGCCTGGTGTGTTCCTTGGTCTTCATGATGCTCTCTGTGCTTTAAACAGAACCCTGAGACTATCACAGAGCAGGTGCATTTATACGGACACTTGATTACACACAGGTGGATTCTATTTATCTTCATTAGTCATTTAAGACAACATTGGATCATTCAGAGATCCTCAATGAACTTCTGGAGTGAGTTTTCTGAACTGAAAGTAAATGGGCCAAATAATTTTGCACCCCCAACTTTTCAGTTCTATTATTACAAAAAAAGTTTAAATGATCCAATAAATTTTGTTCCATTTCACAATTGTGACCCACTTGTTGATTCTTCACCAAAAATTTAAAATGTTATATCTTTTTGTTTGAAGCCTGAAATGTGGCAAAAGGTTGAAAAGTTCTAGGGGGCCGAATACTTTCGCAAGGCACTGTATGTTGTAGTATAAAGCCATAGTCTGCTCTTCCTGTATTCATTGGAAGCCAGCTGGCAGCAGGAAACATGTAATGCAGAGCACCTTCACTGTGTATATGGAGACTGTCTTTCCTAAATGTATTGGAGGCTCGTTGGCTAGGGTGACCATATTTTGTTTTTTTTTTTAAAAGGACACTTGGGGCAGGATGGTTGCCAGCACTGCTGTACATCCTGACACTGCATGTGGTGAGGACATGGGCAGCATTGGCAACTGAAGAAGAGGACCAGTGAGTGGTGAAAGTGCATATTCACTGCTCCCTGGGGCCTTCTGTCCTCTAAAGTTGTACTAATGAGCAGGGCCAGGACAAGGTATTTTGGTATACCAAATGTAAATCCAGTGACTTACAGGTGACGTCTCTACACATTTAATTTGTTCACTTTCCGTTTCTTCTCCATTTGGTCCAGACCATTATGCGCAGACGTCTTTGGCCAGGGGTGTACTACCCCCTCTGCTATAAACTGAAAAGACAGTAGCAGCATTAACAAATGACACACTGTAGATGGGGCTTGTTACAGATTTTACATTAGGGCCCAGGAGATGAGGTTAGACCTCTGCCTTTACTCTTCTGCTTCTGTAGTCCATTCCCACCCACCAGGGCCAGTTTTAGACGAAATGTGGCCCTGGGCAAAATCAAAAGTGGGTCTGACACCTGGCACCCCTGCCAATCAGCTGTTTGAGGAGACGGCGCGTGCTGTTCACTGCTGCTACCCCATAGACGTACAGCAGCATAGCAGGAAGAAAGAAGGGAGACGGCACATGCGCACAGTGCACGCCATCTCCTTATATAGCTGATCGGCGGGGGTGCTCGGTGTCAGACTCCCGCCGATCTGATATTGATGACCTATCTAGAGGATAGGTCATTAATATGAAAAAACACGGAGAACCTCTTGAAGCTACTCCTAATACTGTGCCTGCTGAGCTCCCTCCATGTCCACAAACACTATACTATACACCCAGACTGCCCTCATTAGTAATAGTGCCCCCAATAGTGATAATACTCCCCAAGATAGCCCCCATTAGTAGCAATGCCCTCCATATTGTGTCAAATAATAATAACACCCCAGGGGCAGAGCCTGGCCGCTGAATGAGAAGACGCGTGAGCCTGCAGCTCCCTCACAAGTGCACCTCAGATCCACCTTTATAGCATGCCGAAAACTTTTAAGAATGGTGAGGATGAACAGGGAGCGTCCTGGGGACCCACCGAACACCCCAAATCCGACTGCTGCCCAGATGGACTTACAAAAATGCTGGAAAAAGCAGAACTTCCAACCTGCTGGAGACCAATCCAAGATGGCGACTGCAGCCTATCACTAAAGCTTTTCTCAAAAAAATGATCCTCCAGAGCATGCGACCAGTGATGGAGGAGCTGGCGGATATAAAGGCAGACCTGTGACAGATAGGTAACCGAGTAGAGGGCCTTGAAACCGCACAATCCAGCATTGTGGCCTTCTCAGAGACGGTAGCGACGTGGTCCTCGCAGTATGCAGAATTTATCAACAAGTCTTTAATGCTTATAGAGGACCAGGAGAATCGGAGCTATAGGAGGAATATTAGAATTAAAGGACTCCCTGAACAGTTTGCACCAGAGGCCCTCCGGAAGGTAGCACATGAGATTTTTAGTGATTTGCTGGGACCAGACAAAGCCGCGGGAGTAGTCATAGAACGCATACATAGGGCATTACGCCCCAAGCCAAAACAGGGGGAGCCACCGTCGGATATTATTTGCGGTCTTCTATCTTTTGAGGATACCACCCAGATATTAACAGCAGCCACAGAAAAACAACTTGTCCTATATGCTGATTCTACCTTGCATTTCTATCAAGATATAGCCCCTTCCACACTGGCAAAACGCTGTGTATTGCGGCCACTACTAGAAGTCCTACGTATGAAAAACATACAGTACACATGGCTATTTCCATTTGGCCTGGCTATATGGCTCAATGGACGGAGGTTGACGATGCATACTCCCCTCAACCTGGAAAAGGTGTGGGGGGCTCTGGAGATTCCACCGATGGCGATTTAATCCTGGCTGCCGATGCTAGATGACCAAGACCTTCCACAACTCCCGAAAGTCGAGCCATGGAAAGTGGCACAAAAGAACCAGTCGCTGAGGGCTAAGAAGAAACAATCCAAGATGGCGGCTTCATCCACATGAGCCCCTCGAGCTCCTAGGATCTAGATGATTACATCTTTGAGAGAACTCTTATCTCAGTTTTTCCCCCCTTTTCAGACAACCTTTCATAGCTTTCTTAGATGGGGCTGGGGTGCATGACATGACGTGTAGGTATACCCAAACCCCCTCACCTTCCCCCGTCTTTTGGAGTTGGGGGGTGTTGCTAGTGTATTTAGTGTGGTGTGTCATAGCAGGTAAGACACACAGTTTTATCGGGCCTTAAGCCAGATTTCATTATTTTAAAGTGTATTGCGTATTGTAGTTATTATACTTCTGTTGGAGGTTCTGTTTGCAATAACCTCCCATCTGTTTCGTCTTGTCCAACGTCTCACCCCATGTCAGTCTGTCTTCCATCCCTCCCCAACCCCCCCACCCCTGCCCCTGCTGTTCTTTAGCTATTTCCCCAACTGTATATTACTTATTTATGTCTGTAAACTTTTTATCCTTTTTTCTTATCCCTCTAGATTAATTAGGTGTTGGCACTAGCCTGACACAGTGTGTTATGGCTGACATAGTTGCTACCACCCTTAACATAAAGGGTCTAAACTCACCTGATAAGAGGCACCATACCATCTTTTTATTACACAAACCCAAGAACAGTATTGCCTTTCTACAAGAAACCCACTTCAGAAAAGATAAAATTCTGAAACTTCCTAACCATTACTTCAATCAGTGGTTTCAAAGCTGCCAGGAGACTTCCTGTACGAAAGGAGTGACAATTGCGATCCATAAATCCATAACATTCCAGGTCACACAGCAGTAGTCTGATGCTGAAGGTAGGGTTCTTTTTCTCAAAGGCTCTATTGCTTCCAGTAAATACACTTTAGCAGATGTAAACGCCCCAAATACGAAACAAGTACCCTGGTTACTGCAGGTTTTAGAGAACCTGAAGATGTTCGCCGAAGGGCAAATTATCTTGGGAGGGGATTTAAACCTAGTACTAAATCCACTACTAGATTCATCTTCACAACGCTCCCATATTACACAGAGGGAAATTGGAAAGCTGCACGCTAAATTACAGGAACTAGGGCTGGTAGATGTCTGGAGACAGCTGCACCTCCAAACAAGAGATTACACCTTTCCGTCAGCTACACATGGATCTTTCCAAAGATTAGACCACATACTGGTATCTAAGTCAGTGCTGCTACAAACACGTGCAGCCTCCATTGTGTCCAAAACTATTTCGGATCATGCACCTTGCTATTTCACACTAGCCATGAGACAGTTGTCTAAGGGAGAATGGTCGTGGAGATTGAATGAGTCCCTACTTAGTAATGACAACATCTGCCAGGAAGTGAGCAAACATTTGAGAGAGTATTTTACACTAAACTCAGTAGATGAGGTAGATGCACAATTGTCTGGGAGGCCCATAAAGCCTATATTAGAGGAATCTTTATAGCTCTTGGCTCCAAACTAAAAAGAGCCAAACAAAAAGAGGTGGATAGCATACTGGAGCAGATTGCAGCTGTTGAGAGAAGAAGAGATCCAAAGCTATCCCTCTTCAAGAGGAGTTGGCAACCTTGAGGGCCAAACTTAAAACCGATCTCTCGACTCAATCGGCTAAAAAATACCTATACTTTAAACATCTCCTATATGCACACGGAGACAAGGGTGGACGATTAATGTCCTCCCTCCTCAAGCTGTCTTTTATACACACGATTAACACCGATTCGGGCAAACTGGTCTCCTTGACAGATGAGATTGCTAGTGCTTTCCACCTCTTTTATTCTAAACTATATAATCTTAAGAGTCCAGATGATGTGGACTCTGAGCTGAATTCGATGGAAGCATCCTGGAAGTTTTTACATCCCCTAAAGCTTTCCACCATAACCCCCTGAATGGCTTCAGATCTCGTCCGACCAATCTCTGAAGAGGAACTCAAAGCTGTTCTCTGTAGCTTCTCTCCCAAAAAGAGTCCAGGACCAGATGGTTTCCCCCTCCACTACTTTAAGTCTTTCCAAGAGATCCTAATACCCCATCTGACAAAGGTTTGTAATGCCCTTCTTACGGGGAGCTCCCTTCCCAGACAAGCCCAAGAGAGGCCTTTATCACCTTGATTCCCAAAGAAGGAAAAGACCCCACAGAATGTGGCAGTTACAGGCCAAACTCACTCAATGATGTTTAGGAGGCGGGAGGCGGGAGGTCTGGGCCTACCTGATGTGCTCTCTTATTATAAAGCAGTGCAGCTGAATAGATGGTTACAGCTGATGTTCCCTTGCGGGGAAGATGACCCCTTTGCAATTTCCTCACATAGTAGCTACTCAGACCTGGGGAACATGTGGATCCCCAACACTAACCCTAGAACTCTTGTAGACTTGCACTCAATGCTACAAGGCCCTATAGAGGTCTGGCGACAAATGGGCCAACCTCTAGCTCCACGGCCATCTCCCTTACTACCAATGTCATCACTAACAGCTCTTCTTTCCTCCCCAGGTGCGGCCAAGGAAGGCCTGTGGCGTTCTCTGAAATCTTGGATGCTAGGTGAAGCTTTCACTAGAAAGTCCATTCCTTCTATAGAAACTTTTGGGGGCTTTTTCCCTGCAGGTATATCCGATGTGACCTTATCCTTTTATTATGGTATGCTCACTTCAAATATATTTGCTCTAAATTCCTAGCCATGGCCACCCCTGAGAGAGACCTTACAGCATTTGAGCAACTGATGTTGACAAAACTTCCTAAAACCAGGAAAATTTCATACCTTTATCAACATTTTGTTTTAAATTCCCCCCAGATAAAACCAATTTTCCTGAGCACTTGGGAGAAGGAATTGGGCTTCACCCTATCAGACACAGAGACCCGTTTTATACTGGCGCACGCTCAGGGTTTCTCCCGGTGTGTGCGATTGCAAGAAAACCACTGTAAGCTTTTGTGTCGATGGTACAAGACACCTGAATTCCTCTTCTTGCACAACGTCTCTGACATGGACATGTGCTGGAGATGTCAATTGTCCAAAGGTTCCTACTTGCACATCTGGTGGACTTCTGAACCAATAAAAACATTTTGGAAGCAAGTTGAATCAACTACCCAGAAGATATACAAGTCGATCTTTCAAATATCTCCAGAGATGGTCTTTCTGGACAAACCGAGCGACTTGTACCGCCTTCTAAAACAAACCTTATCATGCACCTGCTTGCTGTGGCTAAGGAGCTGATTCTGCTCCATTGGCTACAATCAACACCTCCCTCTTTAGAAGAATGCTGCGCAAGGGTCGACCAGGTGTGCAATTTTGAGGAACTCATTAGCTGGACAGAAAGGAAACAAGATAGCTTCCTGAAAATTTGGAACCCTTGGAGGTCCTCCAGGGGATTATCATAGGGACCCCAAACCCCTCCACCCCTACATTCAGAGGAAGATGCAGCTACCCTTAGCTTACATTTCCTCATCTTGTAAGATAATATACTTCCTCTACAGTGCTAATAGTGAGTGCGATCTCAGACTTATCATGACCGAGACCATAAGTTCTGCTAAAAGTACTCCCCTCCCCCCTTCTTTCCCTTGTTCCTTTCCCACATGTTCATCTGCGTTCCGTCCTTGTCTAGTGACTTTATGTACTTGGCGATGCGACTGGTGAAGGAAAGTTTCCTCAGACTAGCTCCATTTCTCTGAACGGGTAACCCGCTCAGGCGTCAACTTGTAAACTGCACCTTAAGTAACTTTGTTTTTAAACCTTTCTGTTATGCCTTAATATGTTACAAATATGCTCAACCAGTTGTCTTTATACTTCTTTGTAATTGTACTATGTTTTTATCTGTGATAAAACTTTAATAAAAGTGAATTTACAAAAAAAAAATAATAATAATAACACACCTACAGTACCCTAGTAGTAATAATATTACCATAATGCTCCCAGTGGCTCTAATGTCCCCGTGTAGTGCCCCCCATAGTGCCAGTATATATATAATGTCCCCCCGTAGTGCCAGTATATAATACTCCTCCATTCCTCCCCAGTAGTGCCAAGTATATACAAGTATCTCACAAAAGTGAGTACACCCCTCACATTTTTGTAAATATTTCATTATATTTTTCCATGGGACAACACTAAAGACATGCCACTTTGATAGAATGTAAGGTAGTCAGCGCACAGCTTGTATAACAGTGTTCATTTGTTGTGCTCTCAAAATAACTCAACACACAGCCATTAGTGTCTAAACTGCTGGCAAGAAAAGTGAGTACACCCCTAAGTGAAAGTAGCCAAATTGTGCCCAAAGTCAATATTTTGTGTGGCTATCATTATTTACCAGCATTGCCTTAACTCTCTTGGGCATGGAGTTCACTAGAGCTTCACAGGTTTCTACTGGAATCCTCTTCCACTCCTCCATGACGACATCACGGAGCTGGTGGATGTTAGAGACTTTTTGCTCCTCCATCTTCCATTTGAGGATGCTCAATAGGGTTTAGGTCTGGAGACATGCTTGTCCAGTCCAGCACCTTTACCCTAAGGAGGCAGTGGTCATCTTGGAGGTGTGTTTGGGATTGATATCATGTTGGAATACTGCCCTGCAGCCCAGTTTCTGAAGGGAGGGGATCATGCTCTGTGTGGCAGTCATGGTTCCCTCAAAGAACTGTAGCTCCCCACAGTCAGCAACACTCATGCAGCCCCAAACAATGACACTCCCACCACCATGCTTGACTGTAGGCAAGACACACTTGTCTTTGTACTCCTCACCTGGTTGCTGCCACACACACTTGACACCATCTGAACCAAATAGTTTTATCATGGTCTCATCAGACCACAGGACATGGTTCCAGTAATCCATGCCCTTAGTCTGCTTGTCTTCAGCAAACTGTTGGCGGGCTTTCTCATGCATTATCTTTAGAAGAGCCTACCTTCTGGGACGACAGCCATGCAGACCAATTTGATGCAGTGTGAGGCATAAGGTCTGAGCACTGACAGGATGACCCCCCCCACCCCCACCCCCTTAACTGCAGAAATGCTGCCAGCACTCATACGTCTATTTTAAAAAGACAACCTCTGGATATGACGCTAAGCACGTACACTCAACTTCTTTGGTCGACCATGGCGAGGCCTGTTCTGAGTGGAACCTGTCTTGTTAAACGGCTATATGGCCTTGGCCCCCATGCTGCAGCTCAGTTTCATGGTGTGGGCAATCTTCTTATAGCCTAGGTCATCTTTATGTAGAGCAACAATTATTTTTTTTAGATCCTCAGAGCGTTCTTTGGCATGAGGTGCCATGTTGAACTTCCAGTGACCAGTATGAGAGCGTGTGAGAGCAATAACACACCAGTTCCTCCCATTTAAACCTGAGACCTTGTAACGTTAACGAGTCACATGACACCAGGGAGGGAAAATGGTTAATTGGGCATAATTTGGCCATTTTCACTTAGGGGTGTACTCAGTTTTGTTGCCAGCAGTTTAGACATTAATTGCTGTGTGTAGAGTTATTTTGAGGGCACACCAAATTTACACTGCTTTACAAGCTGTACACTGACTACTTTACATTTTATCACAGTGTCATATCTTTAGTGTTGTCCCATGAAAAGATATAATAAAATATTTACAAAAATGTGTACTCATTTTTGTGAGATACTGTATAATGATTTCCTTCTTCCTTCCCTGGTGACCCCAGCAGTGCGGATATCTAGTTTAAAAAAAAAAAAAACCTCACTCCCGTCCCCCCGCCACTGTTTTATCTGTGGCTTGTGTTGTTGTGTTCTGATGCATGCTGTCCCAATGACATCACCACTCCTAATCTGGGTCTCACGTGATGTCATTGCGGCTTCTTGCGCTGTTCTAATGCCTCACATACTTGAGGCCTAGCACCTTAGGCTTGTGAAGTTGGACGGCTATGAGTGTGCCCCCCTTTATGGGTAACAAAGTGGCACCCTAGGCGGATGACTACCCTCGCCTATCCATCGTCCCAGCCCTAATTCAGAGCAGATTACAGCAGGAGGTATAACAGGAGAGGACTATAACTCCCAGCATGTCTAAGCCATTATTATTTAATATCAGAGCACATTACAGGGGGACATATGAGAGGATGTGATGATAACTCCCAGCATGTCCAAGCCATTATTATGTAACATCAGAGTACATTACAAGAGGAGGTATAAGAGGAGAGGACTATAACTCTCAGCATGTGTAAGGTGGGCTCTCCAGGATACAGCGAGTATTTAACGTTTGTAGGAAGGAAATACCCCAAGCATATATACATACACTCAGCTGGAGGCTGAGGCACTTGTGTTACACAGCACGGTGCTCTATCAGTGTCGCCCAGGCTTCTCCACAGTTTTGCCTATCTGCAGGTTATAGTAACCCAGCAGCTATACCTTTTAATACCCTAATCTCCACGAACAATTATGTAAGTGCGGTTCAGGAGCGCCGGCGGTATAACACAAACGCTTACAAACTTAACCACTCAACACTAAACCTCAGAAAGAGTATAACCAGTTGTTTGCCACAGTAAACCCCACTTCTGTAGCAAGGTAGCTTGCAGCCTGCACACCACCTGTCTAATCTTCAGGCTTTTACCCAGTAGCTACTGAATTGGCGCCAATACCATAATGCGGTGCGTGCACGGTTACCCACTGTGTCTGCACAGTGGGCCTCAGTTCTTTCACTGACCCGGGTCCATTGGGTACCTTAACTTTCAGAAGTATCTGATAGAGGATCTCATCCGGTAACCACGCAGTCTCACTGACACTTCCACTTGTCCTCTCAGCAGGGCTCCTGATGGTAGTTCTTCTAGTCTGTAATACTGCAACAGTCTCTATTCCAGATCTCCTTGCAGAGTCTTGCTCCCTTAGGGAATAGTCTCACTTGTAGATCACATTAGAAGACACAGACAGTAGATCCTTCTCCTCTGCCTCCTTGCAGCACACTCTCAAGATGGCTGCCACACACTTCTCCAGTCTGAAGCTCCACCTGTGCCGAACAGGATCTCTTGGTCATTGCTCCAGGGAGCTATAGTCTTTCCTGTGGTAAACAGTGACATCTTGTGGCCAAAAATGAAATGTCAGTTTAATAACAACTATAATTACAGGAACAGGTGCATTCACAAAATGGAGGCTGTTTCACCACCTTACACATGTTTAAGCAGTTATTATGTAATATCAGAGTATATTATAAGAGGAGGTATAAGAGGAGAGGACTACAACCCCCAGTATATCCAGGGTGTTGTAATGTACCCTGATATACATAATAATGGCCTGGACATGCTGAAAGTTGTAGTCCTCTCCTTTTATAACTCCTCTTGTAATGTAATCTGATATTACATAACAGGAGGTATAAGAGGAGAGGACTACAACTTCCAGCATTTCCCCAGCTCTTACACTGAATCCATCATTCACTTCTTCCCATGCATCACTGGTCTTCTTCCTCATTGCTGCACTGCTGAGCTCCGCCTCCTGTTCTGGTCACATGATGGTGAGGTCATTTTAGATCCTTCATCCCCTCTTCTCTACTGAGCTCCGCCTCCTGCACCTGACTTCATCGCAGGTCATACAACTCCTGTAGAAGAGTACTGCTGGTGTCTGGAGCTGTTAGCACTAGGTTAATGATTTCTCTTATAGGTGAGGGAGAGGACCTTACACTGCATTGTTTGCTTCCACGGATGTTCAGCTGAACAGCAGCACTGAAGCACGGGAACCCTTAGATGATGGGGGCCCGGGGCAATTGCCCAGTTTCACCTCCCTAACACCGGCTCTGCCAACCACTATAGCAAAGCAGACCCCTTAGCCAGCTGCACCTTTAACACTGCCATCCTGAAGCCCCCACCAAGACTGTGCCTACTGCTGCCCCATGTGCTCACATTACTGTACCACTAGTGCTGCCAATGACACAAAAAACTCTACTGCCAAAATAAAAGAGCCAAAGGACACGGCCACAGAACTAGAAAATTATGGGGCCCAAAGCAAACTTTAGGCATCAAACCTCCACCAGACCCTCTTGACAGAAACTAAAATTTATACAGACCCCGGATTAGACCCCAAACTTATACAGACCACAAATTCATTCAGACCCCAGGATCAGACCCCAAATTCATTTGGGCGCTATAACCTTCTTCCTTTGAATGCAGACCTCAGATCAGACGCCAAATGAATGCGGCCCCCTAAATTATCGGATCACTGCAGACCTCAGATCAGACCCCAAAATTAATGTGGCCAACTAAACTACCTTCCCTCAAATCCCTGCATACCTCAGATTATACCTAAAAATTCATGTGCCCCCCACTCAGAAAATCACACTCCAATATTTATGTGCTCCCCCACTCAGATGTCTGCATACATCAGACCCTCCCCACTCAGATCCCTGCAGACCTCATATCAGACCCCCCACTGACCTCAGATCTGACCCCCACAGATCCCTGCAGATCGCAGATCAGACCCCCTTCCTCATATCCCTTCAAACGTCTGATCAGACCCTCCACTCAGATCCCTTCAAAGGTCTGATCAGACCCTCCCCTTAAACCTCTGATCAGATTCATTGCTCCAATTCCTGCAGACCTAAGATCAGTCAAAAAATAAACTTACCTCTAGCTCTGGACAGCACCTCAACTCTGTAACTTGGCTGTTCATGCTGTTCTGCACTGACATGATGTCACGTTTCAGCAGGTGTGAACCCACTGTGCCACGTTTCCTACCGCCTTTAAGGGCGTTGTCTAAGTGAACCCCTCGATCTTCACAGTACCCCTGACGGTGGGGATAGACTTTCCCGAGGGGAACACCAGGTCGCTTCCTCTTGAGGAGGATTGGCACACGAGGAAGCTGGTCCAGGCAGACCATTAGGTACCTGGGCAAGGTACCAGAGGTACAGATGTAGTTAGCAGGCCGAGTCATAACCAGGAGCAACAGTGCAGGACCAAAGGATGAGGCAGAGGCGAAGTCAAATAAGCAATAGGTCAGGGCTAGCGGCAGAGGTACAGGTCAGGCAATCCGGGTCGGCAACAGGAGAGTCAAGGCAAGCAGGCAGGGATAAACAGGTAGCAGAGTCCAGAAACACAAGCACATATCAGGTACACAAGCAGAGATAACAGCAATCTAGCAGGACACAAGGACCTCAACGCTGAGGCATCTGGGAAGGGGGCTGAGCCACTTATGCACATGCAGGAGGGCTAGGATTGGTCAGCGAGGTCACATGATCTAACCCATTACTCACAGTAAGTGACGCACGCCTGCCAGGAAGTGCTGCCAAAACAAGCAGCAAGCATGCTGTGGGCAGGGCTGAATGAAAACTGTGGAGCGGATCCCAGAACAGTACCTACATGGACAGAGCCCAGGACTGCAGCAGTGAATGGGGAAGCACTGGTAGCATATCACCGCTGAACACAGCGCAGGACCGCGGCGGTAAGCAGGGGAAGAGCGGCACACAGCAGCCGCTGTTACAGTCCCCCCCCCCTATGCCCCCTCTTCTTGAGTCCACGACAAGACAGAAACCTTTTTACAAAGTTTGGAGCATAAACGTTCTCCTCTGGTTCCCAAGACCTCGCCTCAGGAACAAAGCCTTTCCAGTCAGAAGATAGTAGGTCTTCTTGCCATGCTTCTTGATGTCCAGGATGTCTTTGACCTCAAATACCTCATCAGAATCTCCAGATACCAGAGTCGGAGTAGAAGGATCCGTCGAGAAGCGATTAAGAACTACTGGTTTCAGTAAGGACACGTGGAAGGCATTAGGAATACGCAGAGAGAGAGGCAGACGTAACTTATATGTCACTTTGTTGATCCTCCTCAATACTTCAAAGGGTCCAAGGGACCTAGGAGCAAACATGAAACTGGGTACCCTTAAGCGGATATTTTTAGAGGAGAGCCATACCTTATCTCCTGACGGGAACTGAGGTGTCTTTTTTCTTCTCTTGTTTGCACTCATTTTCATTAAAGATGAGCGAATCATGCAAAATTTTATTCGCCGAACATTCGCCGAACTTTTCCTAAGATTCGTATATTCGACGAATAGATTCGTTTAATTTGCGTACAAAATATATGTAATTATATGGCTTTTAGCGAACATTCACGCACTAATAACGAATGTTCAGGTAAAAAGGTACGCAACCTCTTTGAACACATACGCATAAGCGTACAAATTGCGTGCGAAAATGAAGGGCTTTACTGGAGAGAAATGGTGGAGCAGGAGGAACGCTCTGAGTCTGAACCCTGGCTTCATATGGATACTATATCAGCAGATGACAGCAGATCATCCGGCTGAGGCAGAGTTGAGCGTGCCATCCATTCCACTACCTCATCCTTTCTCAATTCACTCTGTGGCCCTGCAGCTGGTCTTTGTCCCTGTATCTCCCTGTCTTTCCCTGTCTCTCTCTCCCTGCCTGATTAATTACCAGCCCTGAACTGGCTCTGCACTTGCCCTGCAGTATCCCTGATATCTGTAATATGGATTCCCAGAGCAATTACACCCCAATTTTCACAAAACAGGTCTCAGAGTCTCAGAACTTCACACACAGTGCTTCTGCTCATCTCAGCAGTCGCAGCAGAAGTGATGCGTCACTGGCTTACCAAGCCTCAGCCAATCAGAGTAAGCCCTACCCACTAGGTCAGGTGACCACTTTCTTCCCGAACTAATGATAAACGAATTAACAGTAACATTTTGCTAATGAATTGAATTTGTATGCACCAGCATATAGAGTAACTTATACGTAGCAATATCGTATAATTTATAGGACAACTAGTGAATGCGTACAAAGCTGAAGCGAATCACCTAATATTCGGATTCGCTTCGCAGCTAAAAATTTTCAAGATTCGATACGAATCAACAAATCGACAAATCGATTCGCTCATCTCTAGTCTTCATGCAAGCCACTGCTTTGTTAATGCAGTCCTTGGTGTCACGCCAAATCTTAAAAAAATCCCTAAAAGAGGAAACCGCAGCTGGTACCCCAGAAGATGTAGGAACAGGGAGAGGAGTACGAGGGTGTTGTCCATAAACGACAAAGAATGGAGAGGATCCAGTAGACTCACTAGAGTGGTTGTTATAGGAGAACTCAGTCCAAGGTAGCAATTGTACCCAGTTGTCGTGTTGGGCTGAAACAAAATGCCGGAGGTAGTTCTCTAATTTTTGATTGACCCGCTCTACTTGCCCATTGGTCTGGGGATGATAACCAGAAGAGAAGTCCAGCTCAATTTCGAGCAGCCAGCAAAAAGCACTCCAGAGCTTAGAGATAAATTGGACTCCGCAATCAGAATCAATATGCCAAGGTAGACCATTCAAGTGGAATATGTGTTTCATGAAGAATTTAGCAAGTTCAGCAGCCAAGGGCAGTCCAGCCAAAGGAACGAAGTGCGCCATCTTGGAGAACCGGTCGACGACCACCCAGATAGCTGTACATCTGGCAGAACCTTTCTGTAGTAAAACAGCACCGGCTCCTGTGGAGGAGGCGTCCATTTCTAAAAAGAATTGGCAGGAGACATTGAGACGTAGAACAGGTGCAGAAGCAAAGGACCTCTTTAATTGGATGAAGGCAGCTTCAGCCTTAGGAGTCCAGACTCTGGCATTCACCCCTTTCTTAGTAAAAGAAGAGATCGGAGATGTAAGAGATTAAAAATTTGGGATGAACTGACGATAGAAATGAGCAAATCCAAGGAAGACCTGTTTAGCACGAAGACCCTGTGGGCGGGGCCAGTCCATTACTGCATTCAATTTTTCAGGATCCATCTGCAACCATGCATCCGAGATGATGTATCCAAGGAATGGTACGGTGGACTTTTCAAAGATGCATTTCTCGAGTTTAGCATAAAGTCGATTCTCTCTCAACCGCTGTAAAACTAAATGTACATGCTTCCGATGAGTGGTCAAATCTGGAGAATAGATCAGCAGAGTGTCCCGGTACACTATCACGCAGACATAGAGCAGATCCCGGAAGATATGGTTTACCAACTCCTGCAATACCACGGAAGCATTGCACAGACCGAAGGGCATGACGAGATACTCGTAGTGACCGTCACGAGTGTTGAAAGCGGTCTTTCACTCATTGCCCTTTCGAATGCGGATAAGGTTGTATGTGCCGCACAGGTCTAATTTAGTGAAGACCTTAGCTCCCCGGATCCTTTCAAAGAGTTTGGTGATTACCGGAAGGGGGCATCGATTCAGACCTTATTCAGACCTTAATAGTTGATACAGGGCCATAAGGATCGAACTTTTCTCTGCACAAAGAAGAACCCGGCACTGGCTGGTGAAGTAGATTTCCGGATAAACCCCCTATTGAGATTCTCCTTGATGTAATCAGACATTGCTTGGGTCTCATGAAGTGAGAGTGGGTAGACTCGACCACGAGAAAGAGTGGCACCAGGCAGAAGCTCAATCGGACAATCATATGGACGATGAGAAGGCAGGGTCTCGGCCTTTTTCTTACTGAAGACATCTGCAAAACTGGAAAACTGCTGTGTAAGTCCAGGCAGGTCTACAGGTACAGGGAGGAAGCAGGTCAGACCTCTGATAAGCAGATGGACTGACAGAATGATCCCCAAATCAGAATCTGACCAGAGTGCCAGTCCAGAACTGGAGTGTGCCGATGCAGCCAGGGAAGACCAAGGACAACCGGATTCACGGACGCTGGCAGCACATAGAAGTAGATCATCTCTGAATGCAGAACCCATTATCTGCAACTTAAGGGGCATAGTGCCAGAAAGCACAGGTTCAGGAAGTGGCAGTCCATTTACGGAATCCACTGACAGAGGCCTTTCTAGATGGATTATAGGGAGCCGGTACTGCTGGACCAGAGCTTGCTGAATGAAGTTACCGGCTGACCCAGAGTCTAAGAATGCAGGAACAGACAGTGTGACTCCCTTGTGAGAGAGAGTCACCGGAACTGAAAGTTTCAGAGAGGACTTCTCCTTGTCTAGGACCACCTCTCCAACTGATCCTAGACATTGCCGTTTCCCGGCTTCTGTGGAGAATTACGCACAAAGTGGGCCTTGCCTCCACAATACAGACACAGGTTCTCTGCTTTGCGGCATAAACATTCCTGGTCAGACAATCGAGGGCGCTCTATTTGCATAGGCTCTTCAGATGGGGTGGACACTAGAGGAAGAACCGGCCTCTGGAAGGATGGAGCCAAACGAGGTGGTTTTCTGGTGCTGGCGACCTCCTTAGAACGTTCCCTGAAATGCATATCTATCCTTGTGGCCAAGGTGGTCAGGTCATTTAGAGTAGACGGACAGTCGCGACCAGCTAGTTCATCCTTAATCCGGTCAGAAAGGCCCTCCCGGAACACTGCCAGTTGAGCCTCATTATTCCGTGCAAGTTCGGCAGCCAGGGTACGAAACTGGATGGTGTACTGACCCACAGACAAGAAAACCTGTCGTAGACGCAGCTGAGTTGATGCAGCGGAGGACGTGTGGCTGGGCTCTTCAAAGACCAGCTGGAAGGTAGGCAGGAAATACTGCAAATTAGTGGTTTCTGGATCTCCATGTTCCCGAATAGGATTTGCCTAAGCAAGGGCCTCATCAGACAGCAGGGACACAATGAAGGCCACCTTGGACCGCTTAGTGGGAAACTTCTGCCCGTGGAACACAAAGTGGATCAGGCACTGGTTCAGGAAGCCACAACAGGTTTTTGGATCTCCACCAAAGCAGGAATTGCACACCAGCGGCACACAAATCCGGATTCACTGGTGTGGGTATTGCAGGGTTGGCTGCAACTGGCGATCCTGCAGTAGCTGGAGAAGAGATGACATCCAGACGAGCACCAACATTCTGCATGAACAGCATCATGACATCCTGATATTCGTTCTGACGCCTCACTTCATGTAACAATTTCTGAACGACAGGCTTGGGGTGACCAGCAGGGTCCATGGCCTCAGCGTACTGTCACGTTCCAGCAGGTGTGAACCCACTGTGCCACGTTTCCCACCTCCTCTAAGGGCGTTGTCTAAGTGAACTCGATCTTCACAGTACCCCTGATGGTGGGGATAGACTTTCCCGAGGAGAACACCAGGTCTCTAATACTTGAGGAGGATTGGCACATGAGGCAGCTGGTCCAGGCAGACCAGGAGGTACCTGAGCAAGGTACCAGAGGTTAAGACATAGTCAGCAGGTCGAGTCATAACCAGGAGCAACAGTGCAGGACCAAAGGATGAGGCAGAGGCAAAGTCAAACAAGCAATTGGTCAGGCAATCTGGGTCGGCAACAGGAGAGTCAAGGCAAGTAGGCAGGGATAAAACAGGTAGTGGAGTCCAGAAACACAAGCACAAGTCAGGTACACAGGAACACAAGCAGACATAACAGCAACCTAACAGGACACAAGGACCTCGACGCTGAGCATCTGGGAAGGGGGCTGAGTCACTTATATACATGCAGGAGGGCTAGGATTGGTCAGCGAGGTCACATGATCTAACCCATAAAGCACAGGAAGTGACTCGCACCTGCCCTTAAGGAAGTGCTGTCAGAACAAGCAGCAAGCATGCTTTGGGCAGGGCTGAATGGAAACTGTGGAGCGGATCCCAGAACAGTACCTACATGGACAAAGCCCAGGACTGCAGCGGTGAATGGGAAAGCACTGGTAGCAGATCACCGCTGAACACGGCCCCCTTGACCGCGGCGGTAAGAAGGGAACAGCGGCGCACAGCAGCCGCTGTTACACGACATCTCTAAAGTGTCTACATGCGCTAAGTCTTGAGTCTGTACTAAGTCAGGACACAGTGCGGCTGCTGGAGAAGACAAAAGGGCAGTGATTGATACCAGCAATACACTCCGCCTCCCTGGCTCGCAGTTCCTGTATACTAAGGAGCGCTTCCACAATGGAAGCGTTCATTAATAATAGTGACTGCTGGTCCTTCAGAATCAGGTCTTCTTGTGAGATACACAACCTCACCTCTTGTAAAGTGGTATATAGCCATGTTGAAAACATTATACTTGACATATATGGTATTGAGGACAAGTAATGATGGGAGGAAAGAAACGGAAAAAGGTAAACATAACAATAATAAAAGGAGGTAAGTAGTAATAGTGAGAGAAAAGAAAAGTAACACAGGTAATTTGTTCTGGTTCAGCGAACTTAAAATTTTGAACAGTTATAGAAGTTATTTATATAGCTTGTTGTCCAATCAGCATGTGGTTGGCTTATTCACTTCATGTATACAATTACACATCTAGTAAAGACAAAACAGTCCCAACGTTTTTGAAACTTGTTATAACTATTTGTGCTTTTTGCAGCCATTTTTTCAAACCTACAGTTCATATTAATTTTTCGAATGATGACAGGAATCTCTGGAATTGAGTCAGTTTTCCCACTTACTGGCGACAGTCTGTATAGCAGAGGTAAGTATATGATGGACTATTGTAATATATTTTTTGTCTAGTGTAGTAATATTTATTCTTAACTAGCAGAAGGACCCGGCTTCGCCTAGGTATATTTCATCTATTTCATTTAATGTTTCTGTGTGTCGTTGCAGAGAGAAAGTCAATGCAGCTGACAGAAGTTGATTTTTACCTTCATTTTTTCAATCCCCATTGGCTGCAGAGTGGAAGGGGGCGTGACCTGATTGGGGGCGTGGTTTAGCGGGACCTTGGGGGGGAGGTGCTTTTAAGTCCTTCTTTTGATGGTGGCATGAATTACAGGTCGATGCCATGATAATTTATGAGGACACACAATGGGTAGCCATGGAAGAAAACATTGCTTCCCACGGGTATATTTAATCTATTTCATTTAATGTTACTGTTTGTCGTTGCAGAGAGAAAGTCAACCTCCCTCCCACACCTGCAGCTGACAGAAGTTGATTTTTACCTTCAATTTTTCAATCCCCGTTGGCTGCAGAGTGGGAGGGGGCGTGGTCTGACCAAGTTGGGGCGTGACTTAGCGAGACCTGGGGCAGGGGTTTTAAGCCCTTCTTTAGGGGGTTGCCTGAATTACAGGTCGATGCCATGGTAATTTATGAGGACACGCAATGGGTAGCAGTGGAAGAAAACATCTTTTATTACTACTGAACGGTATTAGTCTAAAATTAGTCTAAAACATAAGTTGTATTTCTGGTAACCGGAATATCCCTTTAACAGTGTCATCCACAGCGCTCTGCCCCTTTAAAGCAGTGAAGAGAAATGTCTGGGTTGTTATTTACCTGAGCTCCTCAGCTGGCTGCTAATTACCTGGCTGGGTTGTTATGTAAACCTGTGTGTATGTGGAGAAAATGGCAGTTGGGATTTGAAGTGAAAGGCTCCCAGGCTAATATTGGCTAATGAGGATCATATTTTGGGAATATCTTGGGAACAGTACGTCCTGGAGAGCTGAGACCTGGTCTAAAACCTTCCCGGACACCTGATGTACCTGTGTGCCGAATTTGGTGAAAATCGGTCCAGTAGTTTGGTCATGCATAGAGAACAGACAGACAGACAGACAGAAACTCATTTTTATATATATAAGAGACTAGCAGAAAGACCCGGCTTCGCCTGGGTATATTTCATCTATTTCATTTAATGTTTCTGTGTGTCGTTGAAGAGAAAAAGTCAATGCAGCTGACAGAAGTTGATTTTTACCTTTATTTTTTCAATCCCCATTGGCTGCGGAGTGGGAGGGGGCATGACCTGACCGGGTCGGGGGTGTGGTTTACCGGGACCTTGGGGGGGGTGTTTTTAGGTCCTTCTTTTCAGGGTGGCCTGAATTATAGGTCAATGCTATGGTAATTTGAGGAAACACAGTGGGTAGCAGTGGAAGAAAACATTGCTTCATACGGGTATATTTAATCTATTTCATTTAATGTTTGTGTGTGTTATTGCAGAGAGAAAGTCTCCTTCCCACCCATTCCTGTAGCTGACAGAAGTTGATTTTTACCTTCATTTTTTCAATCTCCATTGGCTGCGGAGTGGGAGAGGGCGTGGCCTGACCGGGGGCATGGTTTAGCGGGACCTAGGGGGGGGGATGCTTTTAAGTCCTTTTAGTTGAAGAAAACATATTTTATTACTGCTGAACGGTAGTAGTCTAATATTAGTCTATTTCATCTAATGTTTCTGTGTGTTGTTGCAGAGAGAAACTCACCCTCCCACCCCTGCAGCTGACAGAAGTTTATTTTTACCTTCATTTTTTCAATCCCAATTGGCTGCGGAGGGGGAAGGGGGCGTGGCCTGACCGAGTCAGGGTGTGGCTTAGTGAAACCTGGAGCAGGTGTTGTAAGTCCTTCTTTTGAGAGTGGTGTGAATCACAGGTCGGTGCCATGGTAATTTATGAGGACACGCAATGGGTAGCAGTGGAAGATTTACTACTAAACGGTCATAGTCTAAAATTAGTCTAAAACATAACTTATATTTATGGTAACCGGAATACCCCTTTAACAGTATCATCCACAGCGCTCTGCCCCTTTAAAGCATTGAATAGAAATGACTGGATTGTTACCTGAGATCCTCAGCTGGCTGCTAATTACCTGGCTGTGTTGTTGTGGAAACCTGCCCTCCCTGTGTGTGCCTGTGCAGAGAATGGCAGTTGGGGTTTAACCCTTTCACGACCGGAGGTTTTTTTCGGTTCTGCATTTTCGTTTTGCGCTCCCTGCCTTCAAACAGCCATAACTGTTTTATTTTTCTGTTCACATAGCTGTATGAGGGCTTGTTTTTTGCGGGACAAGTTGTACTTTCCAACGCCACCATTTAATATTACATATGGTGTAGTGGGAAGCGGGAAAAAAATTCCAAATGGGGTGAAATTGCAAGAAAACCGCTATTCCGCTACAGTTCTACGGGTTTCTTATTTACAGCGTTCGATGTGCATTAAAACTGACCAGTTACTTTCATTCTACTGGTCAGTACGAATCCGGCAATACCTAATATGTATAGTTTTTCCTGCGTTTAGATGGTGATAAAATAATTAGAAAGTTGCCCTTTTTTTTTTTTTTTTTTCCTTGTCATATCTTGACCCCTATAACTTTTTGGTATTTATGTGTACAGAGCTGTATGGGGGCTCATTTTTTGCGGGGCGGTCTGAAGTTTTTATTGATACCATTCTGGGGTGTGTATGACTTTTTGATCACTTTTTATTTAATTTTTTTTAGAAAAAAAAGGGACAAAAAACTGCGAATCGCCATTTGGACGCTTTTTTCCGCCACACAATTCGCCGTATTGAAATTTTTTTTTTATATTTTAAAAGTACGGGCGTTTTCGGTCACGGTGATACCCATGATGTCTATATTTATTGTTATTTAGGTATTTATTTTTTACTTATAAGGAAAGGGGGGTGATTTGAACTTTTATATCTTTTTTATTTTTTATATATTTTTTAACATTTTTTTTTAAATTTTTCTGTGATTATTTTAAAGCTCAAATATCATCTGATCTATTGTGTTTTGTTTTTTTTCTTTATGAGCAATCATGGATTTACTAGATGCAGTTAAAACCATGAATTGCTCATTTCTTATCCTGGCCTGCCATCTAGTGGCCAGAATAAGAATTGCAGTTTGAAAACTGTAATCCTCACCAGCGAGGATTACAGTTTTCATATGGTGTACAGACACCCCGATTGGCCAATCGGGGCGTCTGTACACCACCCGGAAGCGTGGGCTTCCGGGTTCAGACGCATCCTGATGCCGTGATCACGTGTGATCACGGCATCAGTAAGGCCCAAGAAGTCTCCGCAGACGGAGGTAAGATGCGGCAAGTCTCTGCTGTTAGAAACAGCAGAGACTTGCCGGCCATGACGCCCGCCGCACCCGCGAGCGGGCGTCATGTCCCCGCACCGCCCGCGCGCCGTACATGTACGGCGGCGGTCGGGAAGGGGTTAAAACCAATGCTGTCAGGCTAATATTGGCTAATGCAGGTCATATTTTGGGAATATCTCGGGAACGTTATGTCCTAGAGAGATGAGACCTGGTCTAAAACCTTCCCGGGCACCTGATGTACCTGTGTGCCGAATTTGGTGAAAATCGGTCCAGTAGTTTGGTCGCGCATAGAGAACAGACAGACGGACAGACAGACAGACAGACAGAAACTCATTTTTATAATATTAAGAGACTAGCAGAAGGACCTGGCTTCACCTGGGTATATTTTGTCAATTTCATTTAGTGTTTGTGTTTGTCGTTGCAGAGAGAAAGTCAATGCAGCTGACAGTAGTTGATTTTTACCTTCATTTTTTCAATCCCCATTGGCTGCTGAGTGGAAGGGGGCGTGGCCAGACTGGGTCAGGGGCGTGGCTTAGCAAGACCTGGGGCGGAGGTTTTAAGTCCTTCTTTTGAAGGTGGCCTGAATTACAGGTCGATGCCATGGTAATTTAAGAGGACATGCAATGGGTAGCAGTGGAAGAAAAAATCTTTTATTACTACTGAACAGTCTTAGTCTAAAATTAGTGTATTTCATCTATTTCATTTAATGTTTATGTGTGTCGTTGCAGAGAGAAAGTCAATGCAGCTGACAGAAGTTGATTTTTACCTTCATTTTTTCAATCCCCTTTGGCTACAGAGTGGAAGGGGGCGTGACCTGGCTGGGTCAGGGGCGTGGCTTAGCGGGACCTTGGGGGGGTGCTTTTAAGTCTTTCTTTTGAGGGTTACCTGAATTACAGGTCGATGCCATGGTAATTTATGAGGACACGCAATGGGTAGCAGTGGAAAAAAACATCTTTTATTACTACTGAACGGTCTTAGTCTAAAATTAGTGTATTTCATCTAATTCATTTAATGTTTCTGTGTGTTGTTGCAGGGAGAAAGTCAATGCAGCTGACCAAGTCGGGGGCGTGGCTTAGCAAGTGCTTCTTTAGGGGGCAGCTTTTATTATAGGTCGATGCCATGGTAATTTATGAGGACACGCAATGGGTAGCAATAGAAGAAAACATCTTTTATTACTACTGAACGGTCTTAGTCTAAAATTAGTCTAAAACATAAGTTATATTTATGGTAACCGGAATACCCCTTTAACAGTGTCATCCACAGCGCTCTGCCCCTTTAAACCAGCGAGTAGAAATGGCTGATCTCCTCAGCTGGCTGCTAATTACCTGGCTAGGTTGTTATGGAAACCTGTGTGCATCTGGAGAAAATGGCAGTTGGAATTTGAAGTGAAATGCTCCCAGGCTAATATTGGCTAATGGAGGTCATATTTTGTGAATATTTCGGGAACGGTACGTCCTAGAGAGCTGAGACCTGGTCTAAAACCTTCCCGGACACCTGATGTACCTGTGTGCCGAATGTGGTGAAAATTGGTCCAGTAGTTTGGCCGCTCATAGAGAACAGACGGACAGATAGACAGACAGAAACTCATTTTTATAATATTAAGAGATAGGTAGAAATCAGGGCTGAAGGCTGTATCAATTCCCAATGGTATAAATATGCTTAAATTGAGGCTTATCCAGAAATGTATTATTTTTGGACATTTCCAAAAATATGTAAGAGTGTCCCTTTTTGTCCACATCCTCTCCAACATAGATCAGAAGAGTTGCTATATATTTTGGCTAATCTGTATGGTGTATAATACCATCTGAATAATAATTTTGCATAAGCTTCATGGTTATCTGAACATGAAGAGCTTTTCATTGAGGAGATGGAAGCCTTTTGACACTGATCTTGTGTTATTTTTATATTGAGATCTCTTTCCCATTTACCAAGATGGTTAGTATAGGTATCCAGTGTGAGAGATAGGTTTTTATATATATTGTGTAAAGCCTGTACTACTCATTTTTGACCAATAGATGTAGCTAATTAGCTATGTGAGTCACGTGAACACTCTCTTTGTTTTACGGTTTTAAGGCCACTGTAGGGGGAAGGTTGGAATGTTAATTTGCCTCTTTCAAATTAACCAATGAACTCAGTGTTGAAGTTGCTGAACTACACCCCTTGTGTCAAAGAACAGTTTGCTCAAGTAACACCCCTTTTGTCTATGTCATACTATTCAAGTGACTGTCTCTTTAATAAACTTGCTCTTACATGGGGGATGTGAAGTATTTTCCATGAAACCAACTTGTGTTCTGGTATCATTATAAAAGCCGTATGGGCATGCGCATACTTCTACTTCTAATCAATTTGGCACCACACAAAGAAAAAGAGTATCGCTAGAATTGCGATAACACCAGATAGGTATCTGTTAGTTGAGAATATATCAGAGATAGACTTTTTATTTATTTATATATTGTTTGTTATATAAAACCATGTGTAATTGGAGATGTGCTTCAGGGAAATTGAGTGTGGAGTTGTTTAATAAAGTCCTTATCTGTAGATATTTGTATAAGTCTGATTTAGATATGTTATACACATTACTAAGTTTTAGAAAATTATGTAGGGTACTCCCTTGATATAGTTGTTGGATGTAAGTTAGTCCCTTCTCCTCCCATGTGTAGAGAGAGATTTCTTGGATAACTTAGTTCTAGAATCCGTATAGGGAGTAATATATCTTTTAATATTTTAAAGTTAGTGCATATCTTTTGATATTTTTGCCAAGTTTGTATGGTATCTTTAACACTTTCAGTACCCAGCCACTTTTCACCTTAAATCCCAGGCCGATTTTTGCAAATCTGACGTGTCACTTTATGTGATAATAACTTTAGAACGCTTTTACTTATCCAGGCCACTCTGAGATTGTTTTCTCGTCACATATTGTACTTCACGACAGCAGTAAATTTGTGGCAAAATATTTCATTTTTATTTATAAAAAATTACCAAATTTACCAAAAATTTGAAAAGATTTTCAAATTTTCAAATTTCAATTTCTCTACTTTCAAAATACATAGTAATACCTCCAAAAATAGTTGTTATTTTACATTCCCCATATGTCTACTTTATGTTTGGATCATTTTGAAAATTACATTTTAGTTTTTTGGGACGTTATAAGGCTTCGAAGTTTAGAATCAAATCTTAAAATTTTAAGAAGATTTCCAAAACCCATTTTATTAAGGATCAGTTCAGTTATGAAGTCACTTTGTGGGGCTTATATAGTGGAAACTCCCCATAAATCACCCCATTTTAGAAACTACACCCTTCAAACTATTTAAAAACTGATTTTACTAACTTTGTTAACCCTTTATGTGTTCCATGAGAATTGACGGAAAATTGGAATAAAATTTCAAAATTTCACTTTTTTTTAGCAGATTTAAAATTTGAATCCATTTTTCATGAAACACATCAAGGGTTAACAGCAAAACAAAACTCAAAATCTTTTACCCCGATTCTGGAGTTTACAGAAACACCCCATATGTGCACAAAAACTAATGTACGGGGGCACAGCAGGCTTCAGAGTGGAAGGAGTACCATATGGCTTTTGGAGAGCAGAATTAGCTGGAATAATAATTGGGAGCTAATTATTATTCCCCCCTCAAGGAGTATTTCAAGGTGTGTAGTGAGCACTTTGACTCATCAGGTCTTTCACAGAATTCGGAAACACTTGGCTGTGAAAATGAAAAAATACCATTTTTTCCAGAAAAAGTTGCTTTATGCACACATTTTTCACTTTCACAAGGGGTAACAGGACAAAATACACCCCACATTTTGTTACCCATTTCCCCATGATCATGGCAACACCCCACATGTGCTCAAAAATGGATGCATGAGCGCATGGCAGGGTTCAAAATGGGAGGAGCGCCATCGGCTTTTGGAGGACAGATTTTGCAGGATTGGCTTTTGGTAGCTATGGCGCATATGAAGACACCCTGAGATAACCCTACAGTGAAAACCCCCAAAAAGTGACCCCATTCCAGAAACTACCCCCCTCAAGGAGTATTTCAAGGTGTGTAGTGAGCACTTTGACAGATGAGGCGTTTCACAGAATTCGGAAACACTTGGCTGTGAAAATGAAAAAATACAATTTTTTCCAGAAAAAAAGTTGCTTTATGCACACATATTTCACTTTCACAAGGGGTAACAGGACAAAATGCACCCCACATTTTGTTACCCATTTTCTCCCCATTTAGGAAACACCCCATATATGCTCGTAGCCTATTGTATGGGCGCACAACAGGCAAACCGCAAAATATGGATTTTGCAGGCCAGAATTAACAGACATGGTTTTTTTATTGCCATGTCACATTTAAATAATTCCTGAGGTCCCCAGAAATTAAAAACCCCAAGAAGTGACCCCATTTTGGAAAGAGCACCCCCCGTACGAACATATTAAGTGGTAGAAAGGGTACTTTTTTTGCAAGCTGGTGTCTCACAGAAGGCAGAAACACTTGTAAAAGCATTTCAAAGCACAAATTTGTGAAAATGCTAAATTACTAGCAGACCCCAATTTTTCATATTCACAAGGGGTTACAGGAGAAAATGCACCCCAGTATGTGTTCCCCATTTTCTCCCCATTCAGGAAACACCCCATATGTGCTTGTAGCCTGCTGTATGGGAGCACAGCAGGGCTCTAGAAGCAAACTGCAAAATATGGATTTTGCAGGCCAAAATGAACAGACATGGTTTTTTAATTGCCATGTCACATTTAAAAATTTCCTGAGGGCCCTAGAAATTAAAAACCCCAAGAAGTGACCCCATTTTGGAAAGAGCACACGCGTACGAACATTTTAAGTGGTAGAAAGGGTACTTTTTTGCAAACTGGTGTCTCACAGTAGTCAGAAACACTTGTAAAAGCATTTCAAAGCACACATTTGTGAAAACTTGCTAGCAGACCCCAATTTTTCACAGTCACAAGGGGTTAAAGGAGAAAATGCACCCCACATTTTGTTCCCCATTTTCTCCCCATTCAGGAACTACCCCATATGTGCTCGTAGCCTGCTGTATGGGCGCAAAGCAGGCCTTTAGAGGCAAACTGCAAAATATGGATTTTGCAGGCCAGAATTAACAGACATGTTTTTTTTTTATTGCCATGTCGCATTTAAATAATTCCTGAGGCCCCCAGAAATTAAAAACCCCAAGAAGTGACCCCATTTTGGAAAGAGCACCCCTGTACGAACATTTTAAGTGGTAGAAAGGGTACTTTTTTGCAAGCTGGTGTCTCACAGAAGGCAGAAACACTTATAAAAGCATTTCAAAGCACACATTTGTGAAAATGAAAAATTACTAGCAGACCCCAATTTTTCATATTCACAAGGGGTTAAAGGAGAAAATGCACCCCAAGTATTACAGAAATGAATATGTAGTGGTTGGTGAAAAGTGGATATGTAAGCTATGTGGACAAAATTAGGTATAAGGTGGTAAAATTACAGGGTACATCAAGGATGAAACTAATCCGTGGATGAGTGGTAGATTCTGAAACAATCCTTGATGCACAGGCCAGGTTTTTCAGGGCAGGTTTCGCAGTGGTAAATGGTGTCCTTCCTAATCCCCCTTTTTGAACATACCCTGCATCTTTTTTGGGTCCTTCCCTTCCTCGTTGTTTGGGGGACTTCACCCGGGAAATGTTGCCCTGGTACAACCCGGGCACCGTAACTTGCAGAAGTACTGGGGGCCTCTTCTGCTTGGTTTTGAAGAATTAGGGCCTCTATCACCACCTCTTAAAATTGTAGGAATGTTCTTGTCTGGCCTGTAGATCTAAATAGCACGAATGCATTGTGCAGCGCCACCTGCACGAGGTGCACGGCCAGCTTTTTGTACCACACATTTGTTTTTCGTGTGGCACTGTAGGGTTTTAGAACTTGATCTGAAAGATCAACCCCTCCCATGTCTTGTTGTTATCCAGAATGCAGTCTGGTTTGGCGACAGTGGTAGTGGTACCACGTACACGGGCAGGGGAGCTGGTGTTGGGGTGAATACTGGTCAGTAGAAGGACATCCCTCTTGTCCTTGTACTTAACCACCAATGTGTTCTCATTGAGGAGAGCCCTATTTTCACCCTTTCTCAGTTGCCCTACAAGGGATCTAGGGAGGCCTCTCTGATTTTTGCATACTGTGCCACACGCCACAGTACGTCTGGAAGTTAGGGATTGAAACAGTGGTACACCTGTGTAGTAATTATGTAGAGATGGTAACCCTTATCTAGCAGTGGGTGCAGCAAGTCCCACACAATCTTCCTACTAACTCCTAGGCCGGGGGGCATTCTGGGGGTTCAATTCGGGTGTCCCTCCCTTCATAAACCCGGAACTTGTGAGTGTACACGGAGGTACTCTCACAGAGTTTATACATTTTTATACCATACCTTGCCCGCTTGCTGGACAGGTCCTGGCGGAATCTTACCCTCCCTTTGAAAAGTAATAGGGATTCGTCTATGCATACATTTTGTTCAGGGGTGCACACTTCTGAAAACTTTGTATTGAAGTGGTCAAGGACGGGTCTAATTTTGAACAGACGGTCATATGCGGGGTCATTCTGGGGTGGGCATTGTGGATTATTGTTGTAATGCAAAAATTTAAGTATTGTTTGGAATCGATTCCGGGCCATGGTTTTACTGAAAATTGGAGTGTGGTACAAGACATCCACACTCCAATACTGTTTAATTTCTGTTTTTTTAACAAGCCCCATATGCAGCACGAGTCCCCTAAAGATCATAATCTGTGCTGCATTTACTGGGGTCCAACCTAGGGGTCTAGTGTATGGCGTTGTGGGGTTCTGGGAAATAAATTGCTGGGCATACAAATTTGTTTGGGTTACCATCAAATTAATAAAATCTTCAGAGAAAAAGATTATAAAAAAATCAATTTCTGAATCTGAATCTGAATTCCGGAGCTGGCCTCAAAATCCGGAATTTGGGGCTGATAATTCTCAGGGGGTGGGGTCCATAAGTGTTCACTCTGGGGGCTGCCTCAGCTGTCGTTCTGGGGTGCCTTCTAGAGGGTCCCTCATCAGCGGATGATGATGATGATGAGGGAGTAGAGGAGTAGAGGAAAGTGGCATCCTCGTCTCCTTCAGTGGCCGACTCGGTATCAGAGGCAAGGATGGCGTATGCCTCTTCTGCTGAGTACACTCGTTGGGATGATTGGGACATTTTTATTTTATTGGGGTGTGATGGGTGAGACGTGTAAAACTTTATTTAGTGTGAGGGGTGTGTATGTAGTGTTTTCGCACATGAAGGGTTTTTTTAAGGTTTTTTTTTAAAAAAAAGGGGGGGGGGAATAAAGGTCTTTTCTGTAAAAAAATAAGAAGTCTTCTGTAAAAAAAAAAAGTATTTACTGCAGAAAAAAGACTTTACTGCAGAAAAAAAGTATTTACTGCACAAAAAATGTGCAATTCAAAATGAGCAGACGCGATCAGTAATGGACACTACTGATCGGTGCTCAGTGGTTGCAAAATACGTAGATGATGCGTTCGTGCAAATTCCTAAACTGACACTAACTGAAATCTAACTACCACTACCTGAGGTTCTTTTTTCACACAAAATATGAAAAAATAAAAAAAAAATGTGCAGATGCTGCTGATACAGCACACACGCACACAGTCCTCTGCAAACTGCACATACGCAGATACAGTGTGCGTTCGTGCAAAAACCTAAACTGACACTAAACTGAAATTTATCTATCTAACTACCACTACCTGCGGTTCTTTTTTCATACAAGATATGTAAAAAAAAACAACAAAAAATGTGCAGATGCTGCTGATACAGCACACACGCACTCAGATCGTGTGTGCGTGCAGAAACTGTAGTGAAAAAATTCACTACAGTCCTCTGCAAACTGCACGTACGCAGATACAGTGCGTTCGTGCAAAAACCTACACTGACACTAACTGAAATTTATATATATATGTATGGATTTTTATCTAATATATAAAGCTGAGTGTATGTGTGTGTGTGTGTGTGTGTGTATGTCCGCTAAAGGAATCCACACCGCTGCAGCTACAATCACAAAATTTGGCACACATGTACATCAGGTGTCCGGGAAGGTTTTAGAACATTTTTCAACTCTCCAGGACGTACCGTTCCTGAGATATTCCCAAAAAATGCATTAGCCAATAGTAGCCTGGTGACATGACGATTGTGATTGTAGCTTATCAGCCAATAGAAGCTCACAGGCACACATCAGGTTTCTATGACAACCTAGCCAGTTCACTGCTTTACAGGGTTGCCAACCGTCCAGAAATTTCTGGACAGTCCGTAAAAATAGGTAACTTTTTTGCTCTGTCCATGAAAAAAAATAGAGGTGTCCGTGATTTTTTTGAGGCTGGTGGTACCTGACTAGATTATTTTGGTGGTAAATATCATCATTTTACAGCTCACTGTAAAT